>CALUEK010000494.1:0-21824 GCA_944039245.1 Nebria salina | reverse complement strand
TAAATAATAACTAAAATAACTAAATAACTAAATAACTAAATAACTAAATAACTAAATAACTAAATAACTAAATAACTAAATAACTAAATAACTAAATAACTAAATAACTAAATAACTAAATAACTAAATAACTAAATAACTAAATAACTAAATAACTAAATAACTAAATAACTAAATAACTAAATAACTAAATAACTAAATAACTAAAAAACTAAATAACTAAATAACTAAATAACTAAATAACTAAATAACTAAATAACTAAATAACTAAAAATAACTAAATAACTAAATAACTAAATAACTAAATAACTAAATAACTAAATAACTAAATAACTAAATAACTAAATAACTAAATAACTAAATAACTAAATAACTAAATAACTAAATAACTAAATAACTAAATAACTAAATAACTAAATAACTAAATAACTAAATAACTAAATAACTAAATAACTAAATAACTAAATAACTAAATAACTAAATAACTAAATAACTAAATAACTAAATAACTAAATAACTAAATAACTAAATAACTAAATAACTAAATAACTAAATAACTAAATAACTAAATAACTAAATAACTAAATAACTAAATAACTAAATAACTAAATAACTAAATAACTAAATAACTAAATAACTAAATAACTAAATAACTAAATAACTAAATAACTAAATAACTAAATAACTAAATAACTAAATAACTAAATAACTAAATAACTAAATAACTAAATAACTAAATAACTAAATAACTAAATAACTAAATAACTAAATAACTAAATAACTAAATAACTAAATAACTAAATAACTAAATAACTAAATAACTAAATAACTAAATAACTAAATAACTAAATAACTAAATAACTAAATAACTAAATAACTAAATAACTAAATAACTAAATAACTAAATAACTAAATAACTAAATAACTAAATAACTAAATAACTAAATAACTAAATAACTAAATAACTAAATAACTAAATAACTAAATAACTAAATAACTAAATAACTAAATAACTAAATAACTAAATAACTAAATAACTAAATAACTAAATAACTAAATAACTAAATAACTAAATAACTAAATAACTAAATAACTAAATAACTAAATAACTAAATAACTAAATAACTAAATAACTAAATAACTAAATAACTAAATAACTAAATAACTAAATAACTAAATAACTAAATAACTAAATAACTAAATAACTAAATAACTAAATAACTAAATAACTAAATAACTAAATAACTAAATAACTAAATAACTAAATAACTAAATAACTAAATAACTAAATAACTAAATAACTAAATAACTAAATAACTAAATAACTAAATAACTAAATAACTAAATAACTAAATAACTAAATAACTAAATAACTAAATAACTAAATAACTAAATAACTAAATAACTAAATAACTAAATAACTAAATAACTAAATAACTAAATAACTAAATAACTAAATAACTAAATAACTAAATAACTAAATAACTAAATAACTAAATAACTAAATAACTAAATAACTAAATAACTAAATAACTAAATAACTAAATAACTAAATAACTAAATAACTAAATAACTAAATAACTAAATAACTAAATAACTAAATAACTAAATAACTAAATAACTAAATAACTAAATAACTAAATAACTAAATAACTAAATAACTAAATAACTAAATAACTAAATAACTAAATAACTAAATAACTAAATAACTAAATAACTAAATAACTAAATAACTAAATAACTAAATAACTAAATAACTAAATAACTAAATAACTAAATAACTAAATAACTAAATAACTAAATAACTAAATAACTAAATAACTAAATAACTAAATAACTAAATAACTAAATAACTAAATAACTAAATAACTAAATAACTAAATAACTAAATAACTAAATAACTAAATAACTAAATAACTAAATAACTAAATAACTAAATAACTAAATAACTAAATAACTAAATAACTAAATAACTAAATAACTAAATAACTAAATAACTAAATAACTAAATAACTAAATAACTAAATAACTAAATAACTAAATAACTAAATAACTAAATAACTAAATAACTAAATAACTAAATAACTAAATAACTAAATAACTAAATAACTAAATAACTAAATAACTAAATAACTAAATAACTAAATAACTAAATAACTAAATAACTAAATAACTAAATAACTAAATAACTAAATAACTAAATAACTAAATAACTAAATAACTAAATAACTAAATAACTAAATAACTAAATAACTAAATAACTAAATAACTAAATAACTAAATAACTAAATAACTAAATAACTAAATAACTAAATAACTAAATAACTAAATAACTAAATAACTAAATAACTAAATAACTAAATAACTAAATAACTAAATAACTAAATAACTAAATAACTAAATAACTAAATAACTAAATAACTAAATAACTAAATAACTAAATAACTAAATAACTAAATAACTAAATAACTAAATAACTAAATAACTAAATAACTAAATAACTAAATAACTAAATAACTAAATAACTAAATAACTAAATAACTAAATAACTAAATAACTAAATAACTAAATAACTAAATAACTAAATAACTAAATAACTAAATAACTAAATAACTAAATAACTAAATAACTAAATAACTAAATAACTAAATAACTAAATAACTAAATAACTAAATAACTAAATAACTAAATAACTAAATAACTAAATAACTAAATAACTAAATAACTAAATAACTAAATAACTAAATAACTAAATAACTAAATAACTAAATAACTAAATAACTAAATAACTAAATAACTAAATAACTAAATAACTAAATAACTAAATAACTAAATAACTAAATAACTAAATAACTAAATAACTAAATAACTAAATAACTAAATAACTAAATAACTAAATAACTAAATAACTAAATAACTAAATAACTAAATAACTAAATAACTAAATAACTAAATAACTAAATAACTAAATAACTAAATAACTAAATAACTAAATAACTAAATAACTAAATAACTAAATAACTAAATAACTAAATAACTAAATAACTAAATAACTAAATAACTAAATAACTAAATAACTAAATAACTAAATAACTAAATAACTAAATAACTAAATAACTAAATAACTAAATAACTAAATAACTAAATAACTAAATAACTAAATAACTAAATAACTAAATAACTAAATAACTAAATAACTAAATAACTAAATAACTAAATAACTAAATAACTAAATAACTAAATAACTAAATAACTAAATAACTAAATAACTAAATAACTAAATAACTAAATAACTAAATAACTAAATAACTAAATAACTAAATAACTAAATAACTAAATAACTAAATAACTAAATAACTAAATAACTAAATAACTAAATAACTAAATAACTAAATAACTAAATAACTAAATAACTAAATAACTAAATAACTAAATAACTAAATAACTAAATAACTAAATAACTAAATAACTAAATAACTAAATAACTAAATAACTAAATAACTAAATAACTAAATAACTAAATAACTAAATAACTAAATAACTAAATAACTAAATAACTAAATAACTAAATAACTAAATAACTAAATAACTAAATAACTAAATAACTAAATAACTAAATAACTAAATAACTAAATAACTAAATAACTAAATAACTAAATAACTAAATAACTAAATAACTAAATAACTAAATAACTAAATAACTAAATAACTAAATAACTAAATAACTAAATAACTAAATAACTAAATAACTAAATAACTAAATAACTAAATAACTAAATAACTAAATAACTAAATAACTAAATAACTAAATAACTAAATAACTAAATAACTAAATAACTAAATAACTAAATAACTAAATAACTAAATAACTAAATAACTAAATAACTAAATAACTAAATAACTAAATAACTAAATAACTAAATAACTAAATAACTAAATAACTAAATAACTAAATAACTAAATAACTAAATAACTAAATAACTAAATAACTAAATAACTAAATAACTAAATAACTAAATAACTAAATAACTAAATAACTAAATAACTAAATAACTAAATAACTAAATAACTAAATAACTAAATAACTAAATAACTAAATAACTAAATAACTAAATAACTAAATAACTAAATAACTAAATAACTAAATAACTAAATAACTAAATAACTAAATAACTAAATAACTAAATAACTAAATAACTAAATAACTAAATAACTAAATAACTAAATAACTAAATAACTAAATAACTAAATAACTAAATAACTAAATAACTAAATAACTAAATAACTAAATAACTAAATAACTAAATAACTAAATAACTAAATAACTAAATAACTAAATAACTAAATAACTAAATAACTAAATAACTAAATAACTAAATAACTAAATAACTAAATAACTAAATAACTAAATAACTAAATAACTAAATAACTAAATAACTAAATAACTAAATAACTAAATAACTAAATAACTAAATAACTAAATAACTAAATAACTAAATAACTAAATAACTAAATAACTAAATAACTAAATAACTAAATAACTAAATAACTAAATAACTAAATAACTAAATAACTAAATAACTAAATAACTAAATAACTAAATAACTAAATAACTAAATAACTAAATAACTAAATAACTAAATAACTAAATAACTAAATAACTAAATAACTAAATAACTAAATAACTAAATAACTAAATAACTAAATAACTAAATAACTAAATAACTAAATAACTAAATAACTAAATAACTAAATAACTAAATAACTAAATAACTAAATAACTAAATAACTAAATAACTAAATAACTAAATAACTAAATAACTAAATAACTAAATAACTAAATAACTAAATAACTAAATAACTAAATAACTAAATAACTAAATAACTAAATAACTAAATAACTAAATAACTAAATAACTAAATAACTAAATAACTAAATAACTAAATAACTAAATAACTAAATAACTAAATAACTAAATAACTAAATAACTAAATAACTAAATAACTAAATAACTAAATAACTAAATAACTAAATAACTAAATAACTAAATAACTAAATAACTAAATAACTAAATAACTAAATAACTAAATAACTAAATAACTAAATAACTAAATAACTAAATAACTAAATAACTAAATAACTAAATAACTAAATAACTAAATAACTAAATAACTAAATAACTAAATAACTAAATAACTAAATAACTAAATAACTAAATAACTAAATAACTAAATAACTAAATAACTAAATAACTAAATAACTAAATAACTAAATAACTAAATAACTAAATAACTAAATAACTAAATAACTAAATAACTAAATAACTAAATAACTAAATAACTAAATAACTAAATAACTAAATAACTAAATAACTAAATAACTAAATAACTAAATAACTAAATAACTAAATAACTAAATAACTAAATAACTAAATAACTAAATAACTAAATAACTAAATAACTAAATAACTAAATAACTAAATAACTAAATAACTAAATAACTAAATAACTAAATAACTAAATAACTAAATAACTAAATAACTAAATAACTAAATAACTAAATAACTAAATAACTAAATAACTAAATAACTAAATAACTAAATAACTAAATAACTAAATAACTAAATAACTAAATAACTAAATAACTAAATAACTAAATAACTAAATAACTAAATAACTAAATAACTAAATAACTAAATAACTAAATAACTAAATAACTAAATAACTAAATAACTAAATAACTAAATAACTAAATAACTAAATAACTAAATAACTAAATAACTAAATAACTAAATAACTAAATAACTAAATAACTAAATAACTAAATAACTAAATAACTAAATAACTAAATAACTAAATAACTAAATAACTAAATAACTAAATAACTAAATAACTAAATAACTAAATAACTAAATAACTAAATAACTAAATAACTAAATAACTAAATAACTAAATAACTAAATAACTAAATAACTAAATAACTAAATAACTAAATAACTAAATAACTAAATAACTAAATAACTAAATAACTAAATAACTAAATAACTAAATAACTAAATAACTAAATAACTAAATAACTAAATAACTAAATAACTAAATAACTAAATAACTAAATAACTAAATAACTAAATAACTAAATAACTAAATAACTAAATAACTAAATAACTAAATAACTAAATAACTAAATAACTAAATAACTAAATAACTAAATAACTAAATAACTAAATAACTAAATAACTAAATAACTAAATAACTAAATAACTAAATAACTAAATAACTAAATAACTAAATAACTAAATAACTAAATAACTAAATAACTAAATAACTAAATAACTAAATAACTAAATAACTAAATAACTAAATAACTAAATAACTAAATAACTAAATAACTAAATAACTAAATAACTAAATAACTAAATAACTAAATAACTAAATAACTAAATAACTAAATAACTAAATAACTAAATAACTAAATAACTAAATAACTAAATAACTAAATAACTAAATAACTAAATAACTAAATAACTAAATAACTAAATAACTAAATAACTAAATAACTAAATAACTAAATAACTAAATAACTAAATAACTAAATAACTAAATAACTAAATAACTAAATAACTAAATAACTAAATAACTAAATAACTAAATAACTAAATAACTAAATAACTAAATAACTAAATAACTAAATAACTAAATAACTAAATAACTAAATAACTAAATAACTAAATAACTAAATAACTAAATAACTAAATAACTAAATAACTAAATAACTAAATAACTAAATAACTAAATAACTAAATAACTAAATAACTAAATAACTAAATAACTAAATAACTAAATAACTAAATAACTAAATAACTAAATAACTAAATAACTAAATAACTAAATAACTAAATAACTAAATAACTAAATAACTAAATAACTAAATAACTAAATAACTAAATAACTAAATAACTAAATAACTAAATAACTAAATAACTAAATAACTAAATAACTAAATAACTAAATAACTAAATAACTAAATAACTAAATAACTAAATAACTAAATAACTAAATAACTAAATAACTAAATAACTAAATAACTAAATAACTAAATAACTAAATAACTAAATAACTAAATAACTAAATAACTAAATAACTAAATAACTAAATAACTAAATAACTAAATAACTAAATAACTAAATAACTAAATAACTAAATAACTAAATAACTAAATAACTAAATAACTAAATAACTAAATAACTAAATAACTAAATAACTAAATAACTAAATAACTAAATAACTAAATAACTAAATAACTAAATAACTAAATAACTAAATAACTAAATAACTAAATAACTAAATAACTAAATAACTAAATAACTAAATAACTAAATAACTAAATAACTAAATAACTAAATAACTAAATAACTAAATAACTAAATAACTAAATAACTAAATAACTAAATAACTAAATAACTAAATAACTAAATAACTAAATAACTAAATAACTAAATAACTAAATAACTAAATAACTAAATAACTAAATAACTAAATAACTAAATAACTAAATAACTAAATAACTAAATAACTAAATAACTAAATAACTAAATAACTAAATAACTAAATAACTAAATAACTAAATAACTAAATAACTAAATAACTAAATAACTAAATAACTAAATAACTAAATAACTAAATAACTAAATAACTAAATAACTAAATAACTAAATAACTAAATAACTAAATAACTAAATAACTAAATAACTAAATAACTAAATAACTAAATAACTAAATAACTAAATAACTAAATAACTAAATAACTAAATAACTAAATAACTAAATAACTAAATAACTAAATAACTAAATAACTAAATAACTAAATAACTAAATAACTAAATAACTAAATAACTAAATAACTAAATAACTAAATAACTAAATAACTAAATAACTAAATAACTAAATAACTAAATAACTAAATAACTAAATAACTAAATAACTAAATAACTAAATAACTAAATAACTAAATAACTAAATAACTAAATAACTAAATAACTAAATAACTAAATAACTAAATAACTAAATAACTAAATAACTAAATAACTAAATAACTAAATAACTAAATAACTAAATAACTAAATAACTAAATAACTAAATAACTAAATAACTAAATAACTAAATAACTAAATAACTAAATAACTAAATAACTAAATAACTAAATAACTAAATAACTAAATAACTAAATAACTAAATAACTAAATAACTAAATAACTAAATAACTAAATAACTAAATAACTAAATAACTAAATAACTAAATAACTAAATAACTAAATAACTAAATAACTAAATAACTAAATAACTAAATAACTAAATAACTAAATAACTAAATAACTAAATAACTAAATAACTAAATAACTAAATAACTAAATAACTAAATAACTAAATAACTAAATAACTAAATAACTAAATAACTAAATAACTAAATAACTAAATAACTAAATAACTAAATAACTAAATAACTAAATAACTAAATAACTAAATAACTAAATAACTAAATAACTAAATAACTAAATAACTAAATAACTAAATAACTAAATAACTAAATAACTAAATAACTAAATAACTAAATAACTAAATAACTAAATAACTAAATAACTAAATAACTAAATAACTAAATAACTAAATAACTAAATAACTAAATAACTAAATAACTAAATAACTAAATAACTAAATAACTAAATAACTAAATAACTAAATAACTAAATAACTAAATAACTAAATAACTAAATAACTAAATAACTAAATAACTAAATAACTAAATAACTAAATAACTAAATAACTAAATAACTAAATAACTAAATAACTAAATAACTAAATAACTAAATAACTAAATAACTAAATAACTAAATAACTAAATAACTAAATAACTAAATAACTAAATAACTAAATAACTAAATAACTAAATAACTAAATAACTAAATAACTAAATAACTAAATAACTAAATAACTAAATAACTAAATAACTAAATAACTAAATAACTAAATAACTAAATAACTAAATAACTAAATAACTAAATAACTAAATAACTAAATAACTAAATAACTAAATAACTAAATAACTAAATAACTAAATAACTAAATAACTAAATAACTAAATAACTAAATAACTAAATAACTAAATAACTAAATAACTAAATAACTAAATAACTAAATAACTAAATAACTAAATAACTAAATAACTAAATAACTAAATAACTAAATAACTAAATAACTAAATAACTAAATAACTAAATAACTAAATAACTAAATAACTAAATAACTAAATAACTAAATAACTAAATAACTAAATAACTAAATAACTAAATAACTAAATAACTAAATAACTAAATAACTAAATAACTAAATAACTAAATAACTAAATAACTAAATAACTAAATAACTAAATAACTAAATAACTAAATAACTAAATAACTAAATAACTAAATAACTAAATAACTAAATAACTAAATAACTAAATAACTAAATAACTAAATAACTAAATAACTAAATAACTAAATAACTAAATAACTAAATAACTAAATAACTAAATAACTAAATAACTAAATAACTAAATAACTAAATAACTAAATAACTAAATAACTAAATAACTAAATAACTAAATAACTAAATAACTAAATAACTAAATAACTAAATAACTAAATAACTAAATAACTAAATAACTAAATAACTAAATAACTAAATAACTAAATAACTAAATAACTAAATAACTAAATAACTAAATAACTAAATAACTAAATAACTAAATAACTAAATAACTAAATAACTAAATAACTAAATAACTAAATAACTAAATAACTAAATAACTAAATAACTAAATAACTAAATAACTAAATAACTAAATAACTAAATAACTAAATAACTAAATAACTAAATAACTAAATAACTAAATAACTAAATAACTAAATAACTAAATAACTAAATAACTAAATAACTAAATAACTAAATAACTAAATAACTAAATAACTAAATAACTAAATAACTAAATAACTAAATAACTAAATAACTAAATAACTAAATAACTAAATAACTAAATAACTAAATAACTAAATAACTAAATAACTAAATAACTAAATAACTAAATAACTAAATAACTAAATAACTAAATAACTAAATAACTAAATAACTAAATAACTAAATAACTAAATAACTAAATAACTAAATAACTAAATAACTAAATAACTAAATAACTAAATAACTAAATAACTAAATAACTAAATAACTAAATAACTAAATAACTAAATAACTAAATAACTAAATAACTAAATAACTAAATAACTAAATAACTAAATAACTAAATAACTAAATAACTAAATAACTAAATAACTAAATAACTAAATAACTAAATAACTAAATAACTAAATAACTAAATAACTAAATAACTAAATAACTAAATAACTAAATAACTAAATAACTAAATAACTAAATAACTAAATAACTAAATAACTAAATAACTAAATAACTAAATAACTAAATAACTAAATAACTAAATAACTAAATAACTAAATAACTAAATAACTAAATAACTAAATAACTAAATAACTAAATAACTAAATAACTAAATAACTAAATAACTAAATAACTAAATAACTAAATAACTAAATAACTAAATAACTAAATAACTAAATAACTAAATAACTAAATAACTAAATAACTAAATAACTAAATAACTAAATAACTAAATAACTAAATAACTAAATAACTAAATAACTAAATAACTAAATAACTAAATAACTAAATAACTAAATAACTAAATAACTAAATAACTAAATAACTAAATAACTAAATAACTAAATAACTAAATAACTAAATAACTAAATAACTAAATAACTAAATAACTAAATAACTAAATAACTAAATAACTAAATAACTAAATAACTAAATAACTAAATAACTAAATAACTAAATAACTAAATAACTAAATAACTAAATAACTAAATAACTAAATAACTAAATAACTAAATAACTAAATAACTAAATAACTAAATAACTAAATAACTAAATAACTAAATAACTAAATAACTAAATAACTAAATAACTAAATAACTAAATAACTAAATAACTAAATAACTAAATAACTAAATAACTAAATAACTAAATAACTAAATAACTAAATAACTAAATAACTAAATAACTAAATAACTAAATAACTAAATAACTAAATAACTAAATAACTAAATAACTAAATAACTAAATAACTAAATAACTAAATAACTAAATAACTAAATAACTAAATAACTAAATAACTAAATAACTAAATAACTAAATAACTAAATAACTAAATAACTAAATAACTAAATAACTAAATAACTAAATAACTAAATAACTAAATAACTAAATAACTAAATAACTAAATAACTAAATAACTAAATAACTAAATAACTAAATAACTAAATAACTAAATAACTAAATAACTAAATAACTAAATAACTAAATAACTAAATAACTAAATAACTAAATAACTAAATAACTAAATAACTAAATAACTAAATAACTAAATAACTAAATAACTAAATAACTAAATAACTAAATAACTAAATAACTAAATAACTAAATAACTAAATAACTAAATAACTAAATAACTAAATAACTAAATAACTAAATAACTAAATAACTAAATAACTAAATAACTAAATAACTAAATAACTAAATAACTAAATAACTAAATAACTAAATAACTAAATAACTAAATAACTAAATAACTAAATAACTAAATAACTAAATAACTAAATAACTAAATAACTAAATAACTAAATAACTAAATAACTAAATAACTAAATAACTAAATAACTAAATAACTAAATAACTAAATAACTAAATAACTAAATAACTAAATAACTAAATAACTAAATAACTAAATAACTAAATAACTAAATAACTAAATAACTAAATAACTAAATAACTAAATAACTAAATAACTAAATAACTAAATAACTAAATAACTAAATAACTAAATAACTAAATAACTAAATAACTAAATAACTAAATAACTAAATAACTAAATAACTAAATAACTAAATAACTAAATAACTAAATAACTAAATAACTAAATAACTAAATAACTAAATAACTAAATAACTAAATAACTAAATAACTAAATAACTAAATAACTAAATAACTAAATAACTAAATAACTAAATAACTAAATAACTAAATAACTAAATAACTAAATAACTAAATAACTAAATAACTAAATAACTAAATAACTAAATAACTAAATAACTAAATAACTAAATAACTAAATAACTAAATAACTAAATAACTAAATAACTAAATAACTAAATAACTAAATAACTAAATAACTAAATAACTAAATAACTAAATAACTAAATAACTAAATAACTAAATAACTAAATAACTAAATAACTAAATAACTAAATAACTAAATAACTAAATAACTAAATAACTAAATAACTAAATAACTAAATAACTAAATAACTAAATAACTAAATAACTAAATAACTAAATAACTAAATAACTAAATAACTAAATAACTAAATAACTAAATAACTAAATAACTAAATAACTAAATAACTAAATAACTAAATAACTAAATAACTAAATAACTAAATAACTAAATAACTAAATAACTAAATAACTAAATAACTAAATAACTAAATAACTAAATAACTAAATAACTAAATAACTAAATAACTAAATAACTAAATAACTAAATAACTAAATAACTAAATAACTAAATAACTAAATAACTAAATAACTAAATAACTAAATAACTAAATAACTAAATAACTAAATAACTAAATAACTAAATAACTAAATAACTAAATAACTAAATAACTAAATAACTAAATAACTAAATAACTAAATAACTAAATAACTAAATAACTAAATAACTAAATAACTAAATAACTAAATAACTAAATAACTAAATAACTAAATAACTAAATAACTAAATAACTAAATAACTAAATAACTAAATAACTAAATAACTAAATAACTAAATAACTAAATAACTAAATAACTAAATAACTAAATAACTAAATAACTAAATAACTAAATAACTAAATAACTAAATAACTAAATAACTAAATAACTAAATAACTAAATAACTAAATAACTAAATAACTAAATAACTAAATAACTAAATAACTAAATAACTAAATAACTAAATAACTAAATAACTAAATAACTAAATAACTAAATAACTAAATAACTAAATAACTAAATAACTAAATAACTAAATAACTAAATAACTAAATAACTAAATAACTAAATAACTAAATAACTAAATAACTAAATAACTAAATAACTAAATAACTAAATAACTAAATAACTAAATAACTAAATAACTAAATAACTAAATAACTAAATAACTAAATAACTAAATAACTAAATAACTAAATAACTAAATAACTAAATAACTAAATAACTAAATAACTAAATAACTAAATAACTAAATAACTAAATAACTAAATAACTAAATAACTAAATAACTAAATAACTAAATAACTAAATAACTAAATAACTAAAACTAAATAACTAAATAAATAAATAACTAAATAACTAAATAACTAAATAACTAAAAAACTAAATAACTAAATAACTAAATAACTAAATAACTAAATAACTAAATAACTAAATAACTAAATAACTAAATAACTAAATAACTAAATAACTAAATAACTAAATAACTAAATAACTAAATAACTAAATAACTAAATAACTAAATAACTAAATAACTAAATAACTAAATAACTAAATAACTAAATAACTAAATAACTAAATAACTAAATAACTAAATAACTAAATAACTAAATAACTAAATAACTAAATAACTAAATAACTAAATAACTAAATAACTAAATAACTAAATAACTAAATAACTAAATAACTAAATAACTAAATAACTAAATAACTAAATAACTAAATAACTAAATAACTAAATAACTAAATAACTAAAAAATAACTAAATAACTAAATAACTAAATAACTAAATAACTAAATAACTAAATAACTAAATAACTAAATAACTAAATAACTAAATAACTAAATAACTAAATAACTAAATAACTAAATAACTAAATAACTAAATAACTAAATAACTAAATAACTAAATAACTAAATAACTAAATAACTAAATAACTAAATAACTAAATAACTAAATAACTAAATAACTAAATAACTAAATAACTAAATAACTAAATAACTAAATAACTAAATAACTAAATAACTAAATAACTAAATAACTAAATAACTAAATAACTAAATAACTAAATAACTAAATAACTAAATAACTAAATAACTAAATAACTAAATAACTAAATAACTAAATAACTAAATAACTAAATAACTAAATAACTAAATAACTAAATAACTAAATAACTAAATAACTAAATAACTAAATAACTAAATAACTAAATAACTAAATAACTAAATAACTAAATAACTAAATAACTAAATAACTAAATAACTAAATAACTAAATAACTAAATAACTAAATAACTAAATAACTAAATAACTAAATAACTAAATAACTAAATAACTAAATAACTAAATAACTAAATAACTAAATAACTAAATAACTAAATAACTAAATAACTAAATAACTAAATAACTAAATAACTAAATAACTAAATAACTAAATAACTAAATAACTAAATAACTAAATAACTAAATAACTAAATAACTAAATAACTAAATAACTAAATAACTAAATAACTAAATAACTAAATAACTAAATAACTAAATAACTAAATAACTAAATAACTAAATAACTAAATAACTAAATAACTAAATAACTAAATAACTAAATAACTAAATAACTAAATAACTAAATAACTAAATAACTAAATAACTAAATAACTAAATAACTAAATAACTAAATAACTAAATAACTAAATAACTAAATAACTAAATAACTAAATAACTAAATAACTAAATAACTAAATAACTAAATAACTAAATAACTAAATAACTAAATAACTAAATAACTAAATAACTAAATAACTAAATAACTAAATAACTAAATAACTAAATAACTAAATAACTAAATAACTAAATAACTAAATAACTAAATAACTAAATAACTAAATAACTAAATAACTAAATAACTAAATAACTAAATAACTAAATAACTAAATAACTAAATAACTAAATAACTAAATAACTAAATAACTAAATAACTAAATAACTAAATAACTAAATAATAACTAAATAACTAAATAACTAAATAACTAAATAACTAAATAACTAAATAACTAAATAACTAAATAACTAAATAACTAAATAACTAAATAACTAAATAACTAAATAACTAAATAACTAAATAACTAAATAACTAAATAACTAAATAACTAAATAACTAAATAACTAAATAACTAAATAACTAAATAACTAAATAACTAAATAACTAAATAACTAAATAACTAAATAACTAAATAACTAAATAACTAAATAACTAAATAACTAAATAACTAAATAACTAAATAACTAAATAACTAAATAACTAAATAACTAAATAACTAAATAACTAAATAACTAAATAACTAAATAACTAAATAACTAAATAACTAAATAACTAAATAACTAAATAACTAAATAACTAAATAACTAAATAACTAAATAACTAAATAACTAAATAACTAAATAACTAAATAACTAAATAACTAAATAACTAAATAACTAAATAACTAAATAACTAAATAACTAAATAACTAAATAACTAAATAACTAAATAACTAAATAACTAAATAACTAAATAACTAAATAACTAAATAACTAAATAACTAAATAACTAAATAACTAAATAACTAAATAACTAAATAACTAAATAACTAAATAACTAAATAACTAAATAACTAAATAACTAAATAACTAAATAACTAAATAACTAAATAACTAAATAACTAAATAACTAAATAACTAAATAACTAAATAACTAAATAACTAAATAACTAAATAACTAAATAACTAAATAACTAAATAACTAAATAACTAAATAACTAAATAACTAAATAACTAAATAACTAAATAACTAAATAACTAAATAACTAAATAACTAAATAACTAAATAACTAAATAACTAAATAACTAAATAACTAAATAACTAAATAACTAAATAACTAAATAACTAAATAACTAAATAACTAAATAACTAAATAACTAAATAACTAAATAACTAAATAACTAAATAACTAAATAACTAAATAACTAAATAACTAAATAACTAAATAACTAAATAACTAAATAACTAAATAACTAAATAACTAAATAACTAAATAACTAAATAACTAAATAACTAAATAACTAAATAACTAAATAACTAAATAACTAAATAACTAAATAACTAAATAACTAAATAACTAAATAACTAAATAACTAAATAACTAAATAACTAAATAACTAAATAACTAAATAACTAAATAACTAAATAACTAAATAACTAAATAACTAAATAACTAAATAACTAAATAACTAAATAACTAAATAACTAAATAACTAAATAACTAAATAACTAAATAACTAAATAACTAAATAACTAAATAACTAAATAACTAAATAACTAAATAACTAAATAACTAAATAACTAAATAACTAAATAACTAAATAACTAAATAACTAAATAACTAAATAACTAAATAACTAAATAACTAAATAACTAAATAACTAAATAACTAAATAACTAAATAACTAAATAACTAAATAACTAAATAACTAAATAACTAAATAACTAAATAACTAAATAACTAAATAACTAAATAACTAAATAACTAAATAACTAAATAACTAAATAACTAAATAACTAAATAACTAAATAACTAAATAACTAAATAACTAAATAACTAAATAACTAAATAACTAAATAACTAAATAACTAAATAACTAAATAACTAAATAACTAAATAACTAAATAACTAAATAACTAAATAACTAAATAACTAAATAACTAAATAACTAAATAACTAAATAACTAAATAACTAAATAACTAAATAACTAAATAACTAAATAACTAAATAACTAAATAACTAAATAACTAAATAACTAAATAACTAAATAACTAAATAACTAAATAACTAAATAACTAAATAACTAAATAACTAAATAACTAAATAACTAAATAACTAAATAACTAAATAACTAAATAACTAAATAACTAAATAACTAAATAACTAAATAACTAAATAACTAAATAACTAAATAACTAAATAACTAAATAACTAAATAACTAAATAACTAAATAACTAAATAACTAAATAACTAAATAACTAAATAACTAAATAACTAAATAACTAAATAACTAAATAACTAAATAACTAAATAACTAAATAACTAAATAACTAAATAACTAAATAACTAAATAACTAAATAACTAAATAACTAAATAACTAAATAACTAAATAACTAAATAACTAAATAACTAAATAACTAAATAACTAAATAACTAAATAACTAAATAACTAAATAACTAAATAACTAAATAACTAAATAACTAAATAACTAAATAACTAAATAACTAAATAACTAAATAACTAAATAACTAAATAACTAAATAACTAAATAACTAAATAACTAAATAACTAAATAACTAAATAACTAAATAACTAAATAACTAAATAACTAAATAACTAAATAACTAAATAACTAAATAACTAAATAACTAAATAACTAAATAACTAAATAACTAAATAACTAAATAACTAAATAACTAAATAACTAAATAACTAAATAACTAAATAACTAAATAACTAAATAACTAAATAACTAAATAACTAAATAACTAAATAACTAAATAACTAAATAACTAAATAACTAAATAACTAAATAACTAAATAACTAAATAACTAAATAACTAAATAACTAAATAACTAAATAACTAAATAACTAAATAACTAAATAACTAAATAACTAAATAACTAAATAACTAAATAACTAAATAACTAAATAACTAAATAACTAAATAACTAAATAACTAAATAACTAAATAACTAAATAACTAAATAACTAAATAACTAAATAACTAAATAACTAAATAACTAAATAACTAAATAACTAAATAACTAAATAACTAAATAACTAAATAACTAAATAACTAAATAACTAAATAACTAAATAACTAAATAACTAAATAACTAAATAACTAAATAACTAAATAACTAAATAACTAAATAACTAAATAACTAAATAACTAAATAACTAAATAACTAAATAACTAAATAACTAAATAACTAAATAACTAAATAACTAAATAACTAAATAACTAAATAACTAAATAACTAAATAACTAAATAACTAAATAACTAAATAACTAAATAACTAAATAACTAAATAACTAAATAACTAAATAACTAAATAACTAAATAACTAAATAACTAAATAACTAAATAACTAAATAACTAAATAACTAAATAACTAAATAACTAAATAACTAAATAACTAAATAACTAAATAACTAAATAACTAAATAACTAAATAACTAAATAACTAAATAACTAAATAACTAAATAACTAAATAACTAAATAACTAAATAACTAAATAACTAAATAACTAAATAACTAAATAACTAAATAACTAAATAACTAAATAACTAAATAACTAAATAACTAAATAACTAAATAACTAAATAACTAAATAACTAAATAACTAAATAACTAAATAACTAAATAACTAAATAACTAAATAACTAAATAACTAAATAACTAAATAACTAAATAACTAAATAACTAAATAACTAAATAACTAAATAACTAAATAACTAAATAACTAAATAACTAAATAACTAAATAACTAAATAACTAAATAACTAAATAACTAAATAACTAAATAACTAAATAACTAAATAACTAAATAACTAAATAACTAAATAACTAAATAACTAAATAACTAAATAACTAAATAACTAAATAACTAAATAACTAAATAACTAAATAACTAAATAACTAAATAACTAAATAACTAAATAACTAAATAACTAAATAACTAAATAACTAAATAACTAAATAACTAAATAACTAAATAACTAAATAACTAAATAACTAAATAACTAAATAACTAAATAACTAAATAACTAAATAACTAAATAACTAAATAACTAAATAACTAAATAACTAAATAACTAAATAACTAAATAACTAAATAACTAAATAACTAAATAACTAAATAACTAAATAACTAAATAACTAAATAACTAAATAAACTAAATAACTAAATAACTAAATAACTAAATAACTAAATAACTAAATAACTAAATAACTAAATAACTAAATAACTAAATAACTAAATAACTAAATAACTAAATAACTAAATAACTAAATAACTAAATAACTAAATAACTAAATAACTAAATAACTAAATAACTAAATAACTAAATAACTAAATAACTAAATAACTAAATAACTAAATAACTAAATAACTAAATAACTAAATAACTAAATAACTAAATAACTAAATAACTAAATAACTAAATAACTAAATAACTAAATAACTAAATAACTAAATAACTAAATAACTAAATAACTAAATAACTAAATAACTAAATAACTAAATAACTAAATAACTAAATAACTAAATAACTAAATAACTAAATAACTAAATAACTAAATAACTAAATAACTAAATAACTAAATAACTAAATAACTAAATAACTAAATAACTAAATAACTAAATAACTAAATAACTAAATAACTAAATAACTAAATAACTAAATAACTAAATAACTAAATAACTAAATAACTAAATAACTAAATAACTAAATAACTAAATAACTAAATAACTAAATAACTAAATAACTAAATAACTAAATAACTAAATAACTAAATAACTAAATAACTAAATAACTAAATAACTAAATAACTAAATAACTAAATAACTAAATAACTAAATAACTAAATAACTAAATAACTAAATAACTAAATAACTAAATAACTAAATAACTAAATAACTAAATAACTAAATAACTAAATAACTAAATAACTAAATAACTAAATAACTAAATAACTAAATAACTAAATAACTAAATAACTAAATAATAAATAACTAAATAACTAAATAAATAAAAAACTAAATAAAATAAATAACTAAATAACTAAATAACTAAATAACTAAATAACTAAATAACTAAATAACTAAATAACTAAATAACTAAATAACTAAATAACTAAATAACTAAATAACTAAATAACTAAATAACTAAATAACTAAATAACTAAATAACTAAATAACTAAATAACTAAATAACTAAATAACTAAATAACTAAATAACTAAATAACTAAATAACTAAATAACTAAATAACTAAATAACTAAATAACTAAATAACTAAATAACTAAATAACTAAATAACTAAATAACTAAATAACTAAATAACTAAATAACTAAATAACTAAATAACTAAATAACTAAATAACTAAATAACTAAAATAACTAAATAACTAAATAACTAAATAACTAAATAACTAAATAACTAAATAACTAAATAACTAAATAACTAAATAAACTAAATAACTAAATAACTAAATAACTAAATAACTAAATAACTAAATAACTAAATAACTAAATAACTAAATAACTAAATAACTAAATAACTAAATAACTAAATAACTAAATAACTAAATAACTAAATAACTAAATAACTAAATAAATAATACTAAATAACTAAATAACTAAATAACTAAATAACTAAATAACTAAATAACTAAATAACTAAATAACTAAATAACTAAATAACTAAATAACTAAATAACTAAATAACTAAATAACTAAATAACTAAATAACT
Source organism: Nebria salina (assembly GCA_944039245.1). Taxonomy (NCBI): domain Eukaryota; kingdom Metazoa; phylum Arthropoda; class Insecta; order Coleoptera; family Carabidae; genus Nebria; species Nebria salina. The sequence continues at coordinate 1,052 of CALUEK010000494.1, read as the reverse complement.
AATAACTAAATAACTAAATAACTAAATAACTAAATAACTAAATAACTAAATAACTAAATAACTAAATAACTAAATAACTAAATAACTAAATAACTAAATAACTAAATAACTAATAACTAAATAACTAAATAACTAAATAACTAAATAACTAAATAACTAAATAACTAAATAACTAAATAACTAAATAACTAAATAACTAAATAACTAAATAACTAAATAACTAAATAACTAAATAACTAAATAACTAAATAACTAATAACTAAACTAAATACTAAATAACTAATAACTAAATAACTAAATAACTAAATAACTAAATAACTAAATAACTAAATAACTAAATAACTAAATAACTAAATAACTAAATAACTAAATAACTAAATAACTAAATAACTAAATAACTAAAATAACTAAATAACTAAATAACTAAATAACTAAATAACTAAATAACTAAATAACTAAATAACTAAATAACTAAATAACTAAATAACTAAATAACTAAATAACTAAATAACTAAATAACTAAATAACTAAATAACTAAATAACTAAATAACTAAATAACTAAATAACTAATAACTAAATAACTAAATAACTAAATAACTAAATAACTAAATAACTAAATAACTAAATAACTAAATAACTAAATAACTAAATAACTAAATAACTAAATAACTAAATAACTAAATAACTAAATAACTAAATAACTAAATAACTAAATAACTAAATAACTAAATAACTAAATAACTAAATAACTAAATAACTAAATAACTAAATAACTAAATAACTAAATACTAAATAACTAAATAACTAAATAACTAAATAACTAAATAACTAAATAACTAAATAACTAAATAACTAAATAACTAAATAACTAAATAACTAAATAACTAAATAACTAAATAACTAAATAACTAAATAAAAAAATAAATAACTAAATAACTAAATAACTAAATAACTAAATAACTAAATAACTAAATAACTAAATACTAAATAACTAAATAACTAAATAACTAAATAACTAAATAACTAAATAACTAAATAACTAAATAACTAA
>CALUEK010000493.1:0-21835 GCA_944039245.1 Nebria salina | reverse complement strand
ACTGCAATTTGTCTCATTTGAAACGAATTTGAATCAATATCTGAACATATTTACTGGTGGCCTATAACTTTTTGGTGCAATACGCTAGGAAATATATTACTCTGGTATTGGCATTTTAACGCTTGTATTTGCGTATATTACTGAAATATGTCTCATTTAAAACGAATTTGAATTAATATCTGAATATATTTTATTGGGTCCTATAACTTTTTGGTGCAATACGCTATGAAATATATTACTCTGGTATTGGCATTTTAACGCTTGTATTTGCGTATATTACTGCAATTTGTCTCATTTGAAACGAATTTGAATCAATATCTGAACATATTTAATGGTGGCCTATAACTTTTTGGTGCAATACGCTAGGAAATATATTACTCTGGTATTGGCATTTTAACGCTTGTATTTGCGTATATTAGTGCAATATGTCTCATTTCAAACGAATTTGTTTCAACATCTGTACTTATTTTATGGAGTCTTATAACTTTTTAGTGCAATACGCTAGGAAATATATTACTCTGGTATTGGCATTTTAACGCTTGTATTTGCGTATATTACAGCAATATGTCTCATTTGAAACGAATTTGAATCAATTGATCTGTACATATTTTATGGGGTCCTATAACTTTTTGGTTCAATACGCTAGGAAATATATTACTCTGGTATTGGCATTTTAACGCTTGTATTTGCGTATATTACTGTAATACGTCTCATTTGAAACGAATATGTATCAATATTTGAACATATTTTATTGGGTCCTATAACTTTTTGGTGCAATACGCTAGGAAATATATTACTCTGGTATTGGCATTTTAACGCTTGTATTTGCGTATATTACTGCAATATGTCTCATTTCAAACGAATTTGAATCAATATCTGAACATATTTTATTGGGTCCAAAAACTTTTTGGTGCAATACGCTAGGAAATATATTACTCTGATATTGGCATTTTAACGCTTGTATTTGCGTATATAACTGCAATATGTCTCATATATTCCTCTCGTATTGGCATTTTAACGCTTATATATGCGTATATTACTGCAATATGTCTCATTTCAAACGAATTTGTATCAACATCTGAACATATTTTATGGGGTCCTATAACTTTTTAGTGCAATACGCTAAGAAATATATTACTCTGGTATTGGCATTTTAACGCTTGTATTTGTGTATATAACTGCAATATGTCTCATATATTCCTCTCGTATTGGCATTTTAACGCTTGTATTTGCGTATATTACTGCAATATGTCTCATTTCAAACGAATTTGTATCAACATCTGAACATATTTTATGGAGTCCTATAACTTTTTGGTGCAATACGCTAGGAAATATATTACTCTGGTATTGGCATTTTAACGCTTGTATTTGCGTATATTACAGCAATATGTCTCATTTGAAACGAATTTGAATCAATTGATCTGTACATATTTTATGGGGTCCTATAACTTTTTAGTGCAATACGCTAAGAAATATATTACTCTGGTATTGGCATTTTAACGCTTGTATTTGTGTATATAACTGCAATATGTCTCATATATTCCTCTCGTATTGGCATTTTAACGCTTGTATTTGCGTATATAACTGCAATATGTCTTATATATTCCTCTCGTATTGGCATTTTAACGCTTGTATTTGCCTATATTACTGCAATAGGTCTCATTTGAAACGAATTTGAATCAATTGATCCGTACATATTTTACGGGGTCCTATAACTTTTTGGTGCAATACGCTAGGAAATATATTACTTTGGTATTGGCACTTTAACGCTTGTATTTGCGTATATTACTGTAATACGTCTCATTTGAAACGAATATGTATCAACATCTGAACATATTTTATGGAGTCCTATAACTTTTAAATGCAATACGCTAAGAAATATATTACTCTGGTATTGGCATTTTAACGCTTGTATTTGCGTATATTACTGCAATATGTCTCATTTGAAACGAATTTGAATCAATTTCTGAACATATTAAATGGTGGCCTTTAACTTTTTGGTGCAATATGCTAGGAAATATATTACTCTGGTCTTTGGCATTTTAACGCTTGTATTTGCGTATATTACTGCAATATGTCTCATTTCAAACGAATTTGCATCAATATCTGAACATATTTTATTGGGTCCAAAAACTTTTTGGTGCAATACGCTAGGAAATATATTACTCTGGTATTGGCATTTTAACGCTTGTATTTGCGTATATAACTGCAATATGTCTCATTTCAAACGAATTTGTTTCAACATCTGAACATATTTTATGGAGTCCTATAACTTTTTGGTGCAATACGCTAGGAAATATATTACTCTGGTATTGGCATTTTAACGCTTGTATTTGCGTATATTACAGCAATATGTCTCATTTGAAACGAATTTGAATCAATTGATCTGTACATATTTTATGGGGTCCTATAACTTTTTGGTGCAATACGCTAGGAAATATCTTACTCTGGTATTGGCATTTTAACGCTTGTATTTGCGTATATTACTGTAATACGTCTCATTTGAAACGAATATGTATCAATATTTGAACATATTTTATTGGGTCCTATAACTTTTTGGTGCAATACGCTAGGAAATATATTACTCTGGTATTGGCATTTTAACGCTTGTATTTGCGTATATTACTGCAATATGTCTCATTTCAAACGAATTTGAATCAATATCTGAACATATTTTATTGGGTCCAAAAACTTTTTGGTGCAATACGCTAGGAAATATATTACTCTGGTATTGGCATTTTAACGCTTGTATTTGCGTATATAACTGCAATATGTCTCATATATTCCTCTCGTATTGGCATTTTAACGCTTATATATGCGTATATTACTGCAATATGTCTCATTTCAAACGAATTTGTATCAACATCTGAACATATTTTATGGAGTCCTATAACTTTTTAGTGCAATGCGCTAAGAAATATATTACTCTGGTATTGGCATTTTAACGCTTGTATTTGCGTATATAACTGCAATATGTCTCATATATTCCTCTCGTATTGGCATTTTAACGCTTGTATTTGCGTATATTACTGCAATATGTCTCATTTGAAACGAATTTGAGTCAATTTCTGAACATATTTAATGGTGGCCTTTAACTTTTTGGTGCAATATGCTAGGAAATATATTACTCTGATATTGGCATTTGAACGCTTGTATTTGCGTATATAACTGCAATTTGTCTCATTTGAAACGAATTTGAATCAATATCTGAACATATTTACTGGTGGCCTATAACTTTTTGGTGCAATACGCTAGGAAATATATTACTCTGGTATTGGCATTTTAACGCTTGTATTTGCGTATATTACTGAAATATGTCTCATTCAAAACGAATTTGAAACAATATCTGAATATATTTTATTGGGTCCTATAACTTTTGGTGCAATACGCTAGGAAATATATTACTCTGGTATTGGCATTTTAACGCTTGTATTTGCGTATATTAGTGCAATATGTCTCATTTCAAACGAATTTGTTTCAACATCTGAACTTATTTTATGGAGTCTTATAACTTTTTAGTGCAATACGCTAGGAAATATATTACTCTGGTATTGGCATTTTAACGCTTGTATTATGCGTAAATAACTGCAATATGTCTTATATATATTTTCTCGTATTGGCATTTTAACGCTTGTATTTGCGTATATTACTGCAATATGTCTCATGTGAAACGAATTTGAATCAATTGATCCGTACATATTTTACGGGGTCCTATAACTTTTTGGTGCAAGACGCTAGGAAATATATTACTCGGGTATTGGCATTTTAACGCTTGTATTTAAGTATATTAGTGCAATATGTTTCATTTCAAACGAATTTGTATCAATATCTGAACATATTTTATGGAGTCCTATAACTTTTTAGTGCAATACGCTAGGAAATATATTACTCTGGTATTGGCATTTTAACAATTGTATTTGCGTAAATAACTGCAATATGTCTCATATATATTTTCTCGTATTGGCATTTTAACGCTTGTATTTGCGTATATTACTGAAATATGTCTCATTCAAAACGAATTTGAAACAATATCTGAATATATTTTATTGGGTCCTATAACTTTTTGGTGCAATACGCTAGGAAATATATTACTCTGGTATTGGCATTTTAACGCTTGTATTTGCGTATATTACTGAAATATGTCTCATTTAAAACGAATTTGAATTAATATCTGAATATATTTTATTGGGTCCTATAACTTTTTGGTGCAATACGCTATGAAATATATTACTCTGGTATTGGCATTTTAACGCTTGTATTTGCGTATATTACTGCAATTTGTCTCATTTGAAACGAATTTGAATCAATATCTGAACATATTTAATGGTGGCCTATAACTTTTTGGTGCAATACGCTAGGAAATATATTACTCTGGTATTGGCATTTTAACGCTTGTATTTGCGTATATTAGTGCAATATGTCTCATTTCAAACGAATTTGTTTCAACATCTGAACTTATTTTATGGAGTCTTATAACTTTTTAGTGCAATACGCTAGGAAATATATTACTCTGGTATTGGCATTTTAACGCTTGTATTTGCGTATATTACAGCAATATGTCTCATTTGAAACGAATTTGAATCAATTGATCTGTACATATTTTATGGGGTCCTATAACTTTTTGGTGCAATACGCTAGGAAATATATTACTCTGGTATTCGCATTTTAACACTTGTAATTAAGTATACTACTGCAATATGTCTCATTTGAAACGAATTTGAATCAATATCTGAACAGTTTTAATGGTGAACTATAACTTTTTAGTACAATACGCTAAGAAATATATTACTCAGGTATTGGCATTTTAACGCTTGTATTTGCGTATATTACTGAGATATGTCTCATTTAAATTGAATTTGAATCAATATCTGAACATATTTTATTGGGTACTATAACTTTTCTGTGCAATACGCTAGGAAATATATTACTCTGGTGTTGGCATTTTAACTGTTGTATTTGCGTATATAACTGCTATATGTCTCATTTCAAACGAATTTGTATCAACATCTGAACATATTTTATGGAGTCATATAACTTTTAAGTGCAATACGCTAAGAAATTTATTACTCTGGTATTGGCATTTTAACGCTTGTATTTGCGTATATAACTGCAATATGTCTAATATATTCCTCTCGTATTGGCATTTTAACGCTTGTATTTACGTATATTACTGCAATATGTCTCATTTGAAACGAATTTGAATCAATTTCTGAACATATTTAATGGTGGCCTTTAACTTTTTGGTGCAATACGCTAGGAAATATATTACTCTGGTCTTTGGCATTTTAACGCTTGTATTTGCGTATATTAGTGCAATATGTCTCATTTCAAACGAATTCGTTTCAACATCTGAACATATTTTATGGAGTCCTATAACTTTTTAGTGCAATACGCTAGGAAATATATTACTCTGGTATTGGAATTTTAACGCTTGTATTTGCGTAAATAACTGCAATATGTCTCATATATTCCTCTCGTATTTGCATTTTAACGCTTGTATTTGCGTATATTACTGCAATATGTCTCATGTAAAACGAATTTGAATCAATTGAACCGTACATATTTTACGGGGTCCTATAACTTTTTGGTGCAAGACGCTAGGAAATATATTACTCTGTTATTGGCATTTTAACGCTTGTATTTAAGTATATTAGTGCAATATGTTTCATTTCAAACTTGTATCAACATCTGAACATATTTTATGGAGTCCTATAACTTTTTAGTGAAATACGCTAGGAAATATATTACCCTGGTATTGGCATTTTAACGCTTGTATTTGCGTATATTACTGCAATATGTCTCATTTCAAACGAATTGGTATCAACATCTGAACATATTTTATGGAGTCCTATAACTTTTTAGTGCAATACGCTAAGAAAAATATTACTCTGGTATTGGCATTTTAACGCTTGTATTTGCGTATATAACTGCAATATGTCTCATATATTCCTCTCGTATTGGCATTTAAACGCTTGTATTTGCGTATATTACTGCAATATGTCTCATTTCAATCGAATTTGTATCAACATCTGAACATATTTTATGGAGTCCCATAACATTTTAGTGCAATACGCTAGGAAATATATTACTCTGGTATTGGCATTTTAACGCTTGTATTTGCGTATATTAGTGCAATATGTCTCATTTCAAGCGAATTTGTATCAACATCTGAACATATTTTATGGAGTCCTATAACTTTTTGGTGCAATACGCTAGGAAATATATTACTTTGGTATTGGCACTTTAACGCTTGTATTTGCGTATATTACTGTAATACGTCTCATTTGAAACGAATTTGTTTTAACATCTGAACATATTTTATGGAGTCCTATAACTTTTTAGTGCAATACGCTAAGAAATATATTACTCTGGTATTGGCATTTTAACGCTTGTATTTGCGTATATAACTGCAATATGGCTCATATATTCCTCTCGTATTGGCATTTTAACGCTTGTATTTGCGTATATTAGTGCAATATGTCTCATGTAAAACGAATTTGAATCAATTGATCCGTACATATTTTACGGGGTCCTATAACTTTTTGGTGCAAGACGCTAGGAAATATATTACTCTGGTATTGGCATTTTAACGCTTGTATTTAAGTATATTAGTGCAATATGTTTCATTTCAAACGAATTTGTATCAACATCTGAACATATTTTATGGAGTCCTATAACTTTTTAGTGAAATACGCTAGGAAATATATTACTCTGGTATTGGCATTTTAACGCTTGTATTTGCGTATATTACTGCAATATGTCTCATTTCAAACGAATTTGTATCAACATATGAACATATTTTATGGAGTCCTATAACTTTTTAGTGCAATACGCTAAGAAATATATTACTCTGGTATTGGTATTTTAACGCTTGTATTTGCGTATATTAGTGCAATATGTCTCATTTCAAACGAATTTGTATCAACATCTGAACATATTTTATGGAGGCCTATAACTTTTTGGTGCAATACGCTAGGAAATATATTACTTTGGTATTGGCATTTTAACGCTTGTATTTGCGTATATTACACCAATATGTCTCATTTGCAACGAATTTGAATCAATTGATCTGTACATATTTTATGGGGTCCTATAACTTTTTGGTGCAATACGCTAGGAAATATATTACTCTGGTATTGGCATTTTAACGCTTGTATTTGCGTATATTACTGCAATATGTCTCATTTCAAACGAATTTGAATCAATATCTGAACATATTTTATTGGGTCCTATAACTTTTTGGTGCAATACGCTAGGAAATATATTACTCTGGTATTGGCATTTTAACGCTTGTATTTGCGTATATTACTGAAATATGTCTCATTTAAAACGAATTTGAATCAATATCTGAACATATTTTATTGGGTCCTATAACTTTTTGGTGCAATACGCTAGGAAATATATTACTCTGGTATTGGCATTTTAACGCTTGTATTTGCGTATATTACTGCAATATGTATCATTTCAAACGAATTTGTATCAACATCTGAACATATTTTATGGAGTCCTATAACTTTTTAGTTTAATACGCTAAGAAAAATATTACTATGGTATTGGCATCTTAACGCTTGTATTTGCGTATATAATTGCAATATGTCTCATATATTCCTCTCGTATTGGCATTTTATCGCTTGTATTTGCGTATATTACTGCAATATGTCTCATTTGAAACGAATTTGAATCAATTGATTCGTACATATTTTACGGGGTGCTATAACTTTTTGGTGCAATACGCTAGGAAATATATTACTCTGGTATTGGCATTTTAACGCTTGTATTTGCGTATATTACTGTAATACGTCTCATTTGAAGCGAATATGTATCAATATCTGAACATATTTTATGGAGTGCTATAACTTTTTAGTGAAATACGCTAGGAAATATATTACTCTGGTATTGGCATTTTAACGCTTGTATTTGCGTATATTACTGCAATATGTCTCATTTCAAACGAATTTGTATCAACATCTGAACATATTTTATGGAGTCCTATAACTTTTTAGTGCAATACGCTAAGAAATATATTACTCTGGTATTGGCATTTTAACGCTTGTATTTGCGTATATAACTGCAATATGTCTCATATATTCCTCTCGTATTGGAATTTTAACGCTTGTATTTGCGTATATTACTGCAATATGTCTCATTTGAAACGAATTTGAATCAATTGATCCGTACATATTTTACGGAGTCCTATAACTTTTTGGTGCAATACGCTAGGAAATATATTACTCTGGTATTGGCATTTTAACGCTTGTATTTGCATATATTAGTGCAATATGTCTCATTTCAAACGAATTTGTATCAACATCTGAACATATTTTATGGAGTCCTATAACTTTTTGGTGCAATACGCTAGGAAATATATTACTTTGGTATTGGCACTTTAACGCTTGTATTTGCGTATATTACTGTAATACGTCTCATTTGAAACGAATATGTATCAACATCTGAACATATTTTATGGAGTCCTATAACTTTTTAGTGCAATACGCTAAGAAATATATTACTCTGGTATTGGCATTTTAACGCTTGTATTTGCGTATATAACTGCAATATGTCTCATATATTCCTCTCGTATTGGCATTTTAACGCTTGTATTTGCGTATATTACTGCAATATGTCTCATTTGAAACGAATTTGAATCAATTTCTGAACATATTAAATGGTGGCCTTTAACTTTTTGGTGCAATATGCTAGGAAATATATTACTCTGGTCTTTGGCATTTTAACGCTTGTATTTGCGTATATTAGTGCAATATGTCTCATTTCAAACGAATTTGAATCAATATCTGAACATATTTTATTGGGTCCAAAAACGTTTTGGTGCAATACGCTAGGAAATATATTACTCTGGTATTGGCATTATAACGCTTGTATTTGCGTATATTACTGCAATATGTCTCATTTGAAACGAATTTGAATCAATATCTGAACATATTTTATTGGGTCCAAAAACTTTTTGGTGCAATACGCTAGGAAATATATTACTCTGGTATTGGCATTTTAACGCTTGTATTTGCGTATATAACTGCAATATGTCTCATATATTCCTCTCGTATTGGCATTTTAACGCTTGTATTTGCGTATATTACTGCAATATGTCTCATTTGAAACGAATTTGAATCAATTTCTGAACATATTTAATGGTGGCCTTTAACTTTTTGGTGCAATATGCTAGGAAATATATTACTCTGGTCTTTGGCATTTTAACGCTTGTATTTGCGTATATTAGTGCAATATGTCTCATTTCAAACGATGTTGTTTCAACATCTGAACATATTTTATGGAGTCCTATAACTTTTTGGTGCAATACGCTAGGAAATATATTACTCTGGTATTGGCATTTTAACGCTTGTATTTGCGTATATTACAGCAATATGTCTCATTTGAAACGAATTTGAATCAATTGATCTGTACATATTTTATGGGGTCCTATAACTTTTTGGTGCAATACGCTAGGAAATATATTACTCTGGTATTGGTATTTTAACGCTTGTATTTGCGTATATTAGTGCAATATGTCTCATTTCAAACGAATTTGTATCAACATCTGAACATATTTTATGGAGGCCTATAACTTTTTGGTGCAATACGCTAGGAAATATATTACTTTGGTATTGGCATTTTAACGCTTGTATTTGCGTATATTACACCAATATGTCTCATTTGCAACGAATTTGAATCAATTGATCTGTACATATTTTATGGGGTCCTATAACTTTTTGGTGCAATACGCTAGGAAATATATTACTCTGGTATTGGCATTTTAACGCTTGTATTTGCGTATATTACTGCAATATGTCTCATTTCAAACGAATTTGAATCAATATCTGAACATATTTTATTGGGTCCAAAAACTTTTTGGTGCAATACGCTAGTAAATATATAACTCTGGTATTGGCATTTTAACGCTTGTATTTGCGTATATAACTGCAATATGTCTCATATATTCCTCTCGTATTGGCATTTTAACGCTTGTATATGCGTATATTACTGCAATATGTCTCATTTTAAACGAATTTGTATCAACATCTGAACATATTTTATGGAGTCCTATAACTTTTTAGTGCAATACGCTAAGAAATATATTACTCTGGTATTGGCATTTTAACGCTTGTATTTGCGTATATTACAGCAATATGTCTCATTTGAAACGAATTTGAATCAATTGATCTGTACATATTTTATGGGGTCCTATAACTCTTTGGTGCAATACGCTAGGAAATATATTACTCTGGTATTGGCATTTTAAGGCTTGTATTTGCGTATATTACTGTAATACGTCTCATTTGAAACGAATATGTATCAATATTTGAACATATTTTATTGGGTCCTATAACTTTTTGGTGCAATACGCTAAAAAATATATTACTCTGGTATTGGCATTTTAACGCTTGTATTTGCGTATATTACTGAAATATGTCTCATTTTAAACGAATTTGAATCAATATCTGAACATATTTTATTGGGTCCTATAACTTTTTAGTGCAATACGCTAAGAAAAATATTACTCTGGTATTGGCATTTTAACGCTTGTATTTGCGTATATAACTGCAATATGTCTCATATATTCCTCTCGTATTGGCATTTTAACGCTTGTATTTGCGTATATTACTGCAATATGTCTCATTTGAAACGAATTTGAATCAATTGATCCGTACATATTTTACGGGGTCCTATATCTTTTTGGTGCAATTCGCTAGGAAATATATTACTCTGGTATTGGCATTTTAACGCTTGTATTTGCGTATATTACTGTAATACGTCTCATTTGAAGCGAATATGTATCAATATCTGAACATATTTTATTGGGTCCTATAACTATTTGGTGCAATACGCTAGGAAATATATTACTCTGGTATTGGCATTTTAACGCTTGTATTTGCGTATATTACTGCAATATGTCTCATTTCAAACGAATTTGTATCAACATCTGAACATATTTTATGGAGTCCTATAACCTTTTAGTGCAATACGCTAAGAAATATATTACTCTGGTATTGGCATTTTAACGCTTGTATTTGCGTATATAACTGCAATATTTCTCATATAACTAAATAACTAAATAACTAAATAACTAAATAACTAAATAACTAAATAACTAAATAACTAAATAACTAAATAACTAAATAACTAAATAACTAAATAACTAAATAACTAAATAACTAAATAACTAAATAACTAAATAACTAAATAACTAAATAACTAAATAACTAAATAACTAAATAACTAAATAACTAAATAACTAAATAACTAAATAACTAAATAACTAAATAACTAAATAACTAAATAACTAAATAACTAAATAACTAAATAACTAAATAACTAAATAACTAAATAACTAAATAACTAAATAACTAAATAACTAAATAACTAAATAACTAAATAACTAAATAACTAAATAACTAAATAACTAAATAACTAAATAACTAAATAACTAAATAACTAAATAACTAAATAACTAAATAACTAAATAACTAAATAACTAAATAACTAAATAACTAAATAACTAAATAACTAAATAACTAAATAACTAAATAACTAAATAACTAAATAACTAAATAACTAAATAACTAAATAACTAAATAACTAAATAACTAAATAACTAAATAACTAAATAACTAAATAACTAAATAACTAAATAACTAAATAACTAAATAACTAAATAACTAAATAACTAAATAACTAAATAACTAAATAACTAAATAACTAAATAACTAAATAACTAAATAACTAAATAACTAAATAACTAAATAACTAAATAACTAAATAACTAAATAACTAAATAACTAAATAACTAAATAACTAAATAACTAAATAACTAAATAACTAAATAACTAAATAACTAAATAACTAAATAACTAAATAACTAAATAACTAAATAACTAAATAACTAAATAACTAAATAACTAAATAACTAAATAACTAAATAACTAAATAACTAAATAACTAAATAACTAAATAACTAAATAACTAAATAACTAAATAACTAAATAACTAAATAACTAAATAACTAAATAACTAAATAACTAAATAACTAAATAACTAAATAACTAAATAACTAAATAACTAAATAACTAAATAACTAAATAACTAAATAACTAAATAACTAAATAACTAAATAACTAAATAACTAAATAACTAAATAACTAAATAACTAAATAACTAAATAACTAAATAACTAAATAACTAAATAACTAAATAACTAAATAACTAAATAACTAAATAACTAAATAACTAAATAACTAAATAACTAAATAACTAAATAACTAAATAACTAAATAACTAAATAACTAAATAACTAAATAACTAAATAACTAAATAACTAAATAACTAAATAACTAAATAACTAAATAACTAAATAACTAAATAACTAAATAACTAAATAACTAAATAACTAAATAACTAAATAACTAAATAACTAAATAACTAAATAACTAAATAACTAAATAACTAAATAACTAAATAACTAAATAACTAAATAACTAAATAACTAAATAACTAAATAACTAAATAACTAAATAACTAAATAACTAAATAACTAAATAACTAAATAACTAAATAACTAAATAACTAAATAACTAAATAACTAAATAACTAAATAACTAAATAACTAAATAACTAAATAACTAAATAACTAAATAACTAAATAACTAAATAACTAAATAACTAAATAACTAAATAACTAAATAACTAAATAACTAAATAACTAAATAACTAAATAACTAAATAACTAAATAACTAAATAACTAAATAACTAAATAACTAAATAACTAAATAACTAAATAACTAAATAACTAAATAACTAAATAACTAAATAACTAAATAACTAAATAACTAAATAACTAAATAACTAAATAACTAAATAACTAAATAACTAAATAACTAAATAACTAAATAACTAAATAACTAAATAACTAAATAACTAAATAACTAAATAACTAAATAACTAAATAACTAAATAACTAAATAACTAAATAACTAAATAACTAAATAACTAAATAACTAAATAACTAAATAACTAAATAACTAAATAACTAAATAACTAAATAACTAAATAACTAAATAACTAAATAACTAAATAACTAAATAACTAAATAACTAAATAACTAAATAACTAAATAACTAAATAACTAAATAACTAAATAACTAAATAACTAAATAACTAAATAACTAAATAACTAAATAACTAAATAACTAAATAACTAAATAACTAAATAACTAAATAACTAAATAACTAAATAACTAAATAACTAAATAACTAAATAACTAAATAACTAAATAACTAAATAACTAAATAACTAAATAACTAAATAACTAAATAACTAAATAACTAAATAACTAAATAACTAAATAACTAAATAACTAAATAACTAAATAACTAAATAACTAAATAACTAAATAACTAAATAACTAAATAACTAAATAACTAAATAACTAAATAACTAAATAACTAAATAACTAAATAACTAAATAACTAAATAACTAAATAACTAAATAACTAAATAACTAAATAACTAAATAACTAAATAACTAAATAACTAAATAACTAAATAATAACTAAATAACTAAATAACTAAATAACTAAATAACTAAATAACTAAATAACTAAATAACTAAATAACTAAATAACTAAATAACTAAATAACTAAATAACTAAATAACTAAATAACTAAATAACTAAATAACTAAATAACTAAATAACTAAATAACTAAATAACTAAATAACTAAATAACTAAATAACTAAATAACTAAATAACTAAATAACTAAATAACTAAATAACTAAATAACTAAATAACTAAATAACTAAATAACTAAATAACTAAATAACTAAATAACTAAATAACTAAATAACTAAATAACTAAATAACTAAATAACTAAATAACTAAATAACTAAATAACTAAATAACTAAATAACTAAATAACTAAATAACTAAATAACTAAATAACTAAATAACTAAATAACTAAATAACTAAATAACTAAATAACTAAATAACTAAATAACTAAATAACTAAATAACTAAATAACTAAATAACTAAATAACTAAATAACTAAATAACTAAATAACTAAATAACTAAATAACTAAATAACTAAATAACTAAATAACTAAATAACTAAATAACTAAATAACTAAATAACTAAATAACTAAATAACTAAATAACTAAATAACTAAATAACTAAATAACTAAATAACTAAATAACTAAATAACTAAATAACTAAATAACTAAATAACTAAATAACTAAATAACTAAATAACTAAATAACTAAATAACTAAATAACTAAATAACTAAATAACTAAATAACTAAATAACTAAATAACTAAATAACTAAATAACTAAATAACTAAATAACTAAATAACTAAATAACTAAATAACTAAATAACTAAATAACTAAATAACTAAATAACTAAATAACTAAATAACTAAATAACTAAATAACTAAATAACTAAATAACTAAATAACTAAATAACTAAATAACTAAATAACTAAATAACTAAATAACTAAATAACTAAATAACTAAATAACTAAATAACTAAATAACTAAATAACTAAATAACTAAATAACTAAATAACTAAATAACTAAATAACTAAATAACTAAATAACTAAATAACTAAATAACTAAATAACTAAATAACTAAATAACTAAATAACTAAATAACTAAATAACTAAATAACTAAATAACTAAATAACTAAATAACTAAATAACTAAATAACTAAATAACTAAATAACTAAATAACTAAATAACTAAATAACTAAATAACTAAATAACTAAATAACTAAATAACTAAATAACTAAATAACTAAATAACTAAATAACTAAATAACTAAATAACTAAATAACTAAATAACTAAATAACTAAATAACTAAATAACTAAATAACTAAATAACTAAATAACTAAATAACTAAATAACTAAATAACTAAATAACTAAATAACTAAATAACTAAATAACTAAATAACTAAATAACTAAATAACTAAATAACTAAATAACTAAATAACTAAATAACTAAATAACTAAATAACTAAATAACTAAAACTAAATAACTAAATAACTAAAAAACTAAATAACTAAATAACTAAATAACTAAATAACAAAATAACTAAATAACTAAATAACTAAATAACTAAATAACTAAATAACTAAATAACTAAATAACTAAATAACTAAATAACTAAATAACTAAATAACTAAATAACTAAATAACTAAATAACTAAATAACTAAATAACTAAATAACTAAAAAACTAAATAACTAAATAACTAAATAACTAAATAACTAAATAACTAAATAACTAAATAACTAAATAACTAAATAACTAAATAACTAAATAACTAAATAACTAAATAACTAAATAACTAAATAACTAAATAACTAAATAACTAAATAACTAAATAACTAAATAACTAAATAACTAAATAACTAAATAACTAAATAACTAAATAACTAAATAACTAAATAACTAAATAACTAAATAACTAAATAACTAAATAACTAAATAACTAAATAACTAAATAACTAAATAACTAAATAACTAAATAACTAAATAACTAAATAACTAAATAACTAAATAACTAAATAACTAAATAACTAAATAACTAAATAACTAAATAACTAAATAACTAAATAACTAAATAACTAAATAACTAAATAACTAAATAACTAAATAACTAAATAACTAAATAACTAAATAACTAAATAACTAAATAACTAAATAACTAAATAACTAAATAACTAAATAACTAAATAACTAAATAACTAAATAACTAAATAACTAAATAACTAAATAACTAAATAACTAAATAACTAAATAACTAAATAACTAAATAACTAAATAACTAAATAACTAAATAACTAAATAACTAAATAACTAAATAACTAAATAACTAAATAACTAAATAACTAAATAACTAAATAACTAAATAACTAAATAACTAAATAACTAAATAACTAAATAACTAAATAACTAAATAACTAAATAACTAAATAACTAAATAACTAAATAACTAAATAACTAAATAACTAAATAACTAAATAACTAAATAACTAAATAACTAAATAACTAAATAACTAAATAACTAAATAACTAAATAACTAAATAACTAAATAACTAAATAACTAAATAACTAAATAACTAAATAACTAAATAACTAAATAACTAAATAACTAAATAACTAAATAACTAAATAACTAAATAACTAAATAACTAAATAACTAAATAACTAAATAACTAAATAACTAAATAACTAAATAACTAAATAACTAAATAACTAAATAACTAAATAACTAAATAACTAAATAACTAAATAACTAAATAACTAAATAACTAAATAACTAAATAACTAAATAACTAAATAACTAAATAACTAAATAACTAAATAACTAAATAACTAAATAACTAAATAACTAAATAACTAAATAACTAAATAACTAAATAACTAAATAACTAAATAACTAAATAACTAAATAACTAAATAACTAAATAACTAAATAACTAAATAACTAAATAACTAAATAACTAAATAACTAAATAACTAAATAACTAAATAACTAAATAACTAAATAACTAAATAACTAAATAACTAAATAACTAAATAACTAAATAACTAAATAACTAAATAACTAAATAACTAAATAACTAAATAACTAAATAACTAAATAACTAAATAACTAAATAACTAAATAACTAAATAACTAAATAACTAAATAACTAAATAACTAAATAACTAAATAACTAAATAACTAAATAACTAAATAACTAAATAACTAAATAACTAAATAACTAAATAACTAAATAACTAAATAACTAAATAACTAAATAACTAAATAACTAAATAACTAAATAACTAAATAACTAAATAACTAAATAACTAAATAACTAAATAACTAAATAACTAAATAACTAAATAACTAAATAACTAAATAACTAAATAACTAAATAACTAAATAACTAAATAACTAAATAACTAAATAACTAAATAACTAAATAACTAAATAACTAAATAACTAAATAACTAAATAACTAAATAACTAAATAACTAAATAACTAAATAACTAAATAACTAAATAACTAAATAACTAAATAACTAAATAACTAAATAACTAAATAACTAAATAACTAAATAACTAAATAACTAAATAACTAAATAACTAAATAACTAAATAACTAAATAACTAAATAACTAAATAACTAAATAACTAAATAACTAAATAACTAAATAACTAAATAACTAAATAACTAAATAACTAAATAACTAAATAACTAAATAACTAAATAACTAAATAACTAAATAACTAAATAACTAAATAACTAAATAACTAAATAACTAAATAACTAAATAACTAAATAACTAAATAACTAAATAACTAAATAACTAAATAACTAAATAACTAAATAACTAAATAACTAAATAACTAAATAACTAAATAACTAAATAACTAAATAACTAAATAACTAAATAACTAAATAACTAAATAACTAAATAACTAAATAACTAAATAACTAAATAACTAAATAACTAAATAACTAAATAACTAAATAACTAAATAACTAAATAACTAAATAACTAAATAACTAAATAACTAAATAACTAAATAACTAAATAACTAAATAACTAAATAACTAAATAACTAAATAACTAAATAACTAAATAACTAAATAACTAAATAACTAAATAACTAAATAACTAAATAACTAAATAACTAAATAACTAAATAACTAAATAACTAAATAACTAAATAACTAAATAACTAAATAACTAAATAACTAAATAACTAAATAACTAAATAACTAAATAACTAAATAACTAAATAACTAAATAACTAAATAACTAAATAACTAAATAACTAAATAACTAAATAACTAAATAACTAAATAACTAAATAACTAAATAACTAAATAACTAAATAACTAAATAACTAAATAACTAAATAACTAAATAACTAAATAACTAAATAACTAAATAACTAAATAACTAAATAACTAAATAACTAAATAACTAAATAACTAAATAACTAAATAACTAAATAACTAAATAACTAAATAACTAAATAACTAAATAACTAAATAACTAAATAACTAAATAACTAAATAACTAAATAACTAAATAACTAAATAACTAAATAACTAAATAACTAAATAACTAAATAACTAAATAACTAAATAACTAAATAACTAAATAACTAAATAACTAAATAACTAAATAACTAAATAACTAAATAACTAAATAACTAAATAACTAAATAACTAAATAACTAAATAACTAAATAACTAAATAACTAAATAACTAAATAACTAAATAACTAAATAACTAAATAACTAAATAACTAAATAACTAAATAACTAAATAACTAAATAACTAAATAACTAAATAACTAAATAACTAAATAACTAAATAACTAAATAACTAAATAACTAAATAACTAAATAACTAAATAACTAAATAACTAAATAACTAAATAACTAAATAACTAAATAACTAAATAACTAAATAACTAAATAACTAAATAACTAAATAACTAAATAACTAAATAACTAAATAACTAAATAACTAAATAACTAAATAACTAAATAACTAAATAACTAAATAACTAAATAACTAAATAACTAAATAACTAAATAACTAAATAACTAAATAACTAAATAACTAAATAACTAAATAACTAAATAACTAAATAACTAAATAACTAAATAACTAAATAACTAAATAACTAAATAACTAAATAACTAAATAACTAAATAACTAAATAACTAAATAACTAAATAACTAAATAACTAAATAACTAAATAACTAAATAACTAAATAACTAAATAACTAAATAACTAAATAACTAAATAACTAAATAACTAAATAACTAAATAACTAAATAACTAAATAACTAAATAACTAAATAACTAAATAACTAAATAACTAAATAACTAAATAACTAAATAACTAAATAACTAAATAACTAAATAACTAAATAACTAAATAACTAAATAACTAAATAACTAAATAACTAAATAACTAAATAACTAAATAACTAAATAACTAAATAACTAAATAACTAAATAACTAAATAACTAAATAACTAAATAACTAAATAACTAAATAACTAAATAACTAAATAACTAAATAACTAAATAACTAAATAACTAAATAACTAAATAACTAAATAACTAAATAACTAAATAACTAAATAACTAAATAACTAAATAACTAAATAACTAAATAACTAAATAACTAAATAACTAAATAACTAAATAACTAAATAACTAAATAACTAAATAACTAAATAACTAAATAACTAAATAACTAAATAACTAAATAACTAAATAACTAAATAACTAAATAACTAAATAACTAAATAACTAAATAACTAAATAACTAAATAACTAAATAACTAAATAACTAAATAACTAAATAACTAAATAACTAAATAACTAAATAACTAAATAACTAAATAACTAAATAACTAAATAACTAAATAACTAAATAACTAAATAACTAAATAACTAAATAACTAAATAACTAAATAACTAAATAACTAAATAACTAAATAACTAAATAACTAAATAACTAAATAACTAAATAACTAAATAACTAAATAACTAAATAACTAAATAACTAAATAACTAAATAACTAAATAACTAAATAACTAAATAACTAAATAACTAAATAACTAAATAACTAAATAACTAAATAACTAAATAACTAAATAACTAAATAACTAAATAACTAAATAACTAAATAACTAAATAACTAAATAACTAAATAACTAAATAACTAAATAACTAAATAACTAAATAACTAAATAACTAAATAACTAAATAACTAAATAACTAAATAACTAAATAACTAAATAACTAAATAACTAAATAACTAAATAACTAAATAACTAAATAACTAAATAACTAAATAACTAAATAACTAAATAACTAAATAACTAAATAACTAAATAACTAAATAACTAAATAACTAAATAACTAAATAACTAAATAACTAAATAACTAAATAACTAAATAACTAAATAACTAAATAACTAAATAACTAAATAACTAAATAACTAAATAACTAAATAACTAAATAACTAAATAACTAAATAACTAAATAACTAAATAACTAAATAACTAAATAACTAAATAACTAAATAACTAAATAACTAAATAACTAAATAACTAAATAACTAAATAACTAAATAACTAAATAACTAAATAACTAAATAACTAAATAACTAAATAACTAAATAACTAAATAACTAAATAACTAAATAACTAAATAACTAAATAACTAAATAACTAAATAACTAAATAACTAAATAACTAAATAACTAAATAACTAAATAACTAAATAACTAAATAACTAAATAACTAAATAACTAAATAACTAAATAACTAAATAACTAAATAACTAAATAACTAAATAACTAAATAACTAAATAACTAAATAACTAAATAACTAAATAACTAAATAACTAAATAACTAAATAACTAAATAACTAAATAACTAAATAACTAAATAACTAAATAACTAAATAACTAAATAACTAAATAACTAAATAACTAAATAACTAAATAACTAAATAACTAAATAACTAAATAACTAAATAACTAAATAACTAAATAACTAAATAACTAAATAACTAAATAACTAAATAACTAAATAACTAAATAACTAAATAACTAAATAACTAAATAACTAAATAACTAAATAACTAAATAACTAAATAACTAAATAACTAAATAACTAAATAACTAAATAACTAAATAACTAAATAACTAAATAACTAAATAACTAAATAACTAAATAACTAAATAACTAAATAACTAAATAACTAAATAACTAAATAACTAAATAACTAAATAACTAAATAACTAAATAACTAAATAACTAAATAACTAAATAACTAAATAACTAAATAACTAAATAACTAAATAACTAAATAACTAAATAACTAAATAACTAAATAACTAAATAACTAAATAACTAAATAACTAAATAACTAAATAACTAAATAACTAAATAACTAAATAACTAAATAACTAAATAACTAAATAACTAAATAACTAAATAACTAAATAACTAAATAACTAAATAACTAAATAACTAAATAACTAAATAACTAAATAACTAAATAACTAAATAACTAAATAACTAAATAACTAAATAACTAAATAACTAAATAACTAAATAACTAAATAACTAAATAACTAAATAACTAAATAACTAAATAACTAAATAACTAAATAACTAAATAACTAAATAACTAAATAACTAAATAACTAAATAACTAAATAACTAAATAACTAAATAACTAAATAACTAAATAACTAAATAACTAAATAACTAAATAACTAAATAACTAAATAACTAAATAACTAAATAACTAAATAACTAAATAACTAAATAACTAAATAACTAAATAACTAAATAACTAAATAACTAAATAACTAAATAACTAAATAACTAAATAACTAAATAACTAAATAACTAAATAACTAAATAACTAAATAACTAAATAACTAAATAACTAAATAACTAAATAACTAAATAACTAAATAACTAAATAACTAAATAACTAAATAACTAAATAACTAAATAACTAAATAACTAAATAACTAAATAACTAAATAACTAAATAACTAAATAACTAAATAACTAAATAACTAAATAACTAAATAACTAAATAACTAAATAACTAAATAACTAAATAACTAAATAACTAAATAACTAAATAACTAAATAACTAAATAACTAAATAACTAAATAACTAAATAACTAAATAACTAAATAACTAAATAACTAAATAACTAAATAACTAAATAACTAAATAACT
>CALUEK010000492.1:0-21914 GCA_944039245.1 Nebria salina | reverse complement strand
ACTAAATAACTAAATAACTAAATAACTAAATAACTAAATAACTAAATAACTAAATAACTAAATAACTAAATAACTAAATAACTAAATAACTAAATAACTAAATAACTAAATAACTAAATAACTAAATAACTAAATAACTAAATAACTAAATAACTAAATAACTAAATAACTAAATAACTAAATAACTAAATAACTAAATAACTAAATAACTAAATAACTAAATAACTAAATAACTAAATAACTAAATAACTAAATAACTAAATAACTAAATAACTAAATAACTAAATAACTAAATAACTAAATAACTAAATAACTAAATAACTAAATAACTAAATAACTAAATAACTAAATAACTAAATAACTAAATAACTAAATAACTAAATAACTAAATAACTAAATAACTAAATAACTAAATAACTAAATAACTAAATAACTAAATAACTAAATAACTAAATAACTAAATAACTAAATAACTAAATAACTAAATAACTAAATAACTAAATAACTAAATAACTAAATAACTAAATAACTAAATAACTAAATAACTAAATAACTAAATAACTAAATAACTAAATAACTAAATAACTAAATAACTAAATAACTAAATAACTAAATAACTAAATAACTAAATAACTAAATAACTAAATAACTAAATAACTAAATAACTAAATAACTAAATAACTAAATAACTAAATAACTAAATAACTAAATAACTAAATAACTAAATAACTAAATAACTAAATAACTAAATAACTAAATAACTAAATAACTAAATAACTAAATAACTAAATAACTAAATAACTAAATAACTAAATAACTAAATAACTAAATAACTAAATAACTAAATAACTAAATAACTAAATAACTAAATAACTAAATAACTAAATAACTAAATAACTAAATAACTAAATAACTAAATAACTAAATAACTAAATAACTAAATAACTAAATAACTAAATAACTAAATAACTAAATAACTAAATAACTAAATAACTAAATAACTAAATAACTAAATAACTAAATAACTAAATAACTAAATAACTAAATAACTAAATAACTAAATAACTAAATAACTAAATAACTAAATAACTAAATAACTAAATAACTAAATAACTAAATAACTAAATAACTAAATAACTAAATAACTAAATAACTAAATAACTAAATAACTAAATAACTAAATAACTAAATAACTAAATAACTAAATAACTAAATAACTAAATAACTAAATAACTAAATAACTAAATAACTAAATAACTAAATAACTAAATAACTAAATAACTAAATAACTAAATAACTAAATAACTAAATAACTAAATAACTAAATAACTAAATAACTAAATAACTAAATAACTAAATAACTAAATAACTAAATAACTAAATAACTAAATAACTAAATAACTAAATAACTAAATAACTAAATAACTAAATAACTAAATAACTAAATAACTAAATAACTAAATAACTAAATAACTAAATAACTAAATAACTAAATAACTAAATAACTAAATAACTAAATAACTAAATAACTAAATAACTAAATAACTAAATAACTAAATAACTAAATAACTAAATAACTAAATAACTAAATAACTAAATAACTAAATAACTAAATAACTAAATAACTAAATAACTAAATAACTAAATAACTAAATAACTAAATAACTAAATAACTAAATAACTAAATAACTAAATAACTAAATAACTAAATAACTAAATAACTAAATAACTAAATAACTAAATAACTAAATAACTAAATAACTAAATAACTAAATAACTAAATAACTAAATAACTAAATAACTAAATAACTAAATAACTAAATAACTAAATAACTAAATAACTAAATAACTAAATAACTAAATAACTAAATAACTAAATAACTAAATAACTAAATAACTAAATAACTAAATAACTAAATAACTAAATAACTAAATAACTAAATAACTAAATAACTAAATAACTAAATAACTAAATAACTAAATAACTAAATAACTAAATAACTAAATAACTAAATAACTAAATAACTAAATAACTAAATAACTAAATAACTAAATAACTAAATAACTAAATAACTAAATAACTAAATAACTAAATAACTAAATAACTAAATAACTAAATAACTAAATAACTAAATAACTAAATAACTAAATAACTAAATAACTAAATAACTAAATAACTAAATAACTAAATAACTAAATAACTAAATAACTAAATAACTAAATAACTAAATAACTAAATAACTAAATAACTAAATAACTAAATAACTAAATAACTAAATAACTAAATAACTAAATAACTAAATAACTAAATAACTAAATAACTAAATAACTAAATAACTAAATAACTAAATAACTAAATAACTAAATAACTAAATAACTAAATAACTAAATAACTAAATAACTAAATAACTAAATAACTAAATAACTAAATAACTAAATAACTAAATAACTAAATAACTAAATAACTAAATAACTAAATAACTAAATAACTAAATAACTAAATAACTAAATAACTAAATAACTAAATAACTAAATAACTAAATAACTAAATAACTAAATAACTAAATAACTAAATAACTAAATAACTAAATAACTAAATAACTAAATAACTAAATAACTAAATAACTAAATAACTAAATAACTAAATAACTAAATAACTAAATAACTAAATAACTAAATAACTAAATAACTAAATAACTAAATAACTAAATAACTAAATAACTAAATAACTAAATAACTAAATAACTAAATAACTAAATAACTAAATAACTAAATAACTAAATAACTAAATAACTAAATAACTAAATAACTAAATAACTAAATAACTAAATAACTAAATAACTAAATAACTAAATAACTAAATAACTAAATAACTAAATAACTAAATAACTAAATAACTAAATAACTAAATAACTAAATAACTAAATAACTAAATAACTAAATAACTAAATAACTAAATAACTAAATAACTAAATAACTAAATAACTAAATAACTAAATAACTAAATAACTAAATAACTAAATAACTAAATAACTAAATAACTAAATAACTAAATAACTAAATAACTAAATAACTAAATAACTAAATAACTAAATAACTAAATAACTAAATAACTAAATAACTAAATAACTAAATAACTAAATAACTAAATAACTAAATAACTAAATAACTAAATAACTAAATAACTAAATAACTAAATAACTAAATAACTAAATAACTAAATAACTAAATAACTAAATAACTAAATAACTAAATAACTAAATAACTAAATAACTAAATAACTAAATAACTAAATAACTAAATAACTAAATAACTAAATAACTAAATAACTAAATAACTAAATAACTAAATAACTAAATAACTAAATAACTAAATAACTAAATAACTAAATAACTAAATAACTAAATAACTAAATAACTAAATAACTAAATAACTAAATAACTAAATAACTAAATAACTAAATAACTAAATAACTAAATAACTAAATAACTAAATAACTAAATAACTAAATAACTAAATAACTAAATAACTAAATAACTAAATAACTAAATAACTAAATAACTAAATAACTAAATAACTAAATAACTAAATAACTAAATAACTAAATAACTAAATAACTAAATAACTAAATAACTAAATAACTAAATAACTAAATAACTAAATAACTAAATAACTAAATAACTAAATAACTAAATAACTAAATAACTAAATAACTAAATAACTAAATAACTAAATAACTAAATAACTAAATAACTAAATAACTAAATAACTAAATAACTAAATAACTAAATAACTAAATAACTAAATAACTAAATAACTAAATAACTAAATAACTAAATAACTAAATAACTAAATAACTAAATAACTAAATAACTAAATAACTAAATAACTAAATAACTAAATAACTAAATAACTAAATAACTAAATAACTAAATAACTAAATAACTAAATAACTAAATAACTAAATAACTAAATAACTAAATAACTAAATAACTAAATAACTAAATAACTAAATAACTAAATAACTAAATAACTAAATAACTAAATAACTAAATAACTAAATAACTAAATAACTAAATAACTAAATAACTAAATAACTAAATAACTAAATAACTAAATAACTAAATAACTAAATAACTAAATAACTAAATAACTAAATAACTAAATAACTAAATAACTAAATAACTAAATAACTAAATAACTAAATAACTAAATAACTAAATAACTAAATAACTAAATAACTAAATAACTAAATAACTAAATAACTAAATAACTAAATAACTAAATAACTAAATAACTAAATAACTAAATAACTAAATAACTAAATAACTAAATAACTAAATAACTAAATAACTAAATAACTAAATAACTAAATAACTAAATAACTAAATAACTAAATAACTAAATAACTAAATAACTAAATAACTAAATAACTAAATAACTAAATAACTAAATAACTAAATAACTAAATAACTAAATAACTAAATAACTAAATAACTAAATAACTAAATAACTAAATAACTAAATAACTAAATAACTAAATAACTAAATAACTAAATAACTAAATAACTAAATAACTAAATAACTAAATAACTAAATAACTAAATAACTAAATAACTAAATAACTAAATAACTAAATAACTAAATAACTAAATAACTAAATAACTAAATAACTAAATAACTAAATAACTAAATAACTAAATAACTAAATAACTAAATAACTAAATAACTAAATAACTAAATAACTAAATAACTAAATAACTAAATAACTAAATAACTAAATAACTAAATAACTAAATAACTAAATAACTAAATAACTAAATAACTAAATAACTAAATAACTAAATAACTAAATAACTAAATAACTAAATAACTAAATAACTAAATAACTAAATAACTAAATAACTAAATAACTAAATAACTAAATAACTAAATAACTAAATAACTAAATAACTAAATAACTAAATAACTAAATAACTAAATAACTAAATAACTAAATAACTAAATAACTAAATAACTAAATAACTAAATAACTAAATAACTAAATAACTAAATAACTAAATAACTAAATAACTAAATAACTAAATAACTAAATAACTAAATAACTAAATAACTAAATAACTAAATAACTAAATAACTAAATAACTAAATAACTAAATAACTAAATAACTAAATAACTAAATAACTAAATAACTAAATAACTAAATAACTAAATAACTAAATAACTAAATAACTAAATAACTAAATAACTAAATAACTAAATAACTAAATAACTAAATAACTAAATAACTAAATAACTAAATAACTAAATAACTAAATAACTAAATAACTAAATAACTAAATAACTAAATAACTAAATAACTAAATAACTAAATAACTAAATAACTAAATAACTAAATAACTAAATAACTAAATAACTAAATAACTAAATAACTAAATAACTAAATAACTAAATAACTAAATAACTAAATAACTAAATAACTAAATAACTAAATAACTAAATAACTAAATAACTAAATAACTAAATAACTAAATAACTAAATAACTAAATAACTAAATAACTAAATAACTAAATAACTAAATAACTAAATAACTAAATAACTAAATAACTAAATAACTAAATAACTAAATAACTAAATAACTAAATAACTAAATAACTAAATAACTAAATAACTAAATAACTAAATAACTAAATAACTAAATAACTAAATAACTAAATAACTAAATAACTAAATAACTAAATAACTAAATAACTAAATAACTAAATAACTAAATAACTAAATAACTAAATAACTAAATAACTAAATAACTAAATAACTAAATAACTAAATAACTAAATAACTAAATAACTAAATAACTAAATAACTAAATAACTAAATAACTAAATAACTAAATAACTAAATAACTAAATAACTAAATAACTAAATAACTAAATAACTAAATAACTAAATAACTAAATAACTAAATAACTAAATAACTAAATAACTAAATAACTAAATAACTAAATAACTAAATAACTAAATAACTAAATAACTAAATAACTAAATAACTAAATAACTAAATAACTAAATAACTAAATAACTAAATAACTAAATAACTAAATAACTAAATAACTAAATAACTAAATAACTAAATAACTAAATAACTAAATAACTAAATAACTAAATAACTAAATAACTAAATAACTAAATAACTAAATAACTAAATAACTAAATAACTAAATAACTAAATAACTAAATAACTAAATAACTAAATAACTAAATAACTAAATAACTAAATAACTAAATAACTAAATAACTAAATAACTAAATAACTAAATAACTAAATAACTAAATAACTAAATAACTAAATAACTAAATAACTAAATAACTAAATAACTAAATAACTAAATAACTAAATAACTAAATAACTAAATAACTAAATAACTAAATAACTAAATAACTAAATAACTAAATAACTAAATAACTAAATAACTAAATAACTAAATAACTAAATAACTAAATAACTAAATAACTAAATAACTAAATAACTAAATAACTAAATAACTAAATAACTAAATAACTAAATAACTAAATAACTAAATAACTAAATAACTAAATAACTAAATAACTAAATAACTAAATAACTAAATAACTAAATAACTAAATAACTAAATAACTAAATAACTAAATAACTAAATAACTAAATAACTAAATAACTAAATAACTAAATAACTAAATAACTAAATAACTAAATAACTAAATAACTAAATAACTAAATAACTAAATAACTAAATAACTAAATAACTAAATAACTAAATAACTAAATAACTAAATAACTAAATAACTAAATAACTAAATAACTAAATAACTAAATAACTAAATAACTAAATAACTAAATAACTAAATAACTAAATAACTAAATAACTAAATAACTAAATAACTAAATAACTAAATAACTAAATAACTAAATAACTAAATAACTAAATAACTAAATAACTAAATAACTAAATAACTAAATAACTAAATAACTAAATAACTAAATAACTAAATAACTAAATAACTAAATAACTAAATAACTAAATAACTAAATAACTAAATAACTAAATAACTAAATAACTAAATAACTAAATAACTAAATAACTAAATAACTAAATAACTAAATAACTAAATAACTAAATAACTAAATAACTAAATAACTAAATAACTAAATAACTAAATAACTAAATAACTAAATAACTAAATAACTAAATAACTAAATAACTAAATAACTAAATAACTAAATAACTAAATAACTAAATAACTAAATAACTAAATAACTAAATAACTAAATAACTAAATAACTAAATAACTAAATAACTAAATAACTAAATAACTAAATAACTAAATAACTAAATAACTAAATAACTAAATAACTAAATAACTAAATAACTAAATAACTAAATAACTAAATAACTAAATAACTAAATAACTAAATAACTAAATAACTAAATAACTAAATAACTAAATAACTAAATAACTAAATAACTAAATAACTAAATAACTAAATAACTAAATAACTAAATAACTAAATAACTAAATAACTAAATAACTAAATAACTAAATAACTAAATAACTAAATAACTAAATAACTAAATAACTAAATAACTAAATAACTAAATAACTAAATAACTAAATAACTAAATAACTAAATAACTAAATAACTAAATAACTAAATAACTAAATAACTAAATAACTAAATAACTAAATAACTAAATAACTAAATAACTAAATAACTAAATAACTAAATAACTAAATAACTAAATAACTAAATAACTAAATAACTAAATAACTAAATAACTAAATAACTAAATAACTAAATAACTAAATAACTAAATAACTAAATAACTAAATAACTAAATAACTAAATAACTAAATAACTAAATAACTAAATAACTAAATAACTAAATAACTAAATAACTAAATAACTAAATAACTAAATAACTAAATAACTAAATAACTAAATAACTAAATAACTAAATAACTAAATAACTAAATAACTAAATAACTAAATAACTAAATAACTAAATAACTAAATAACTAAATAACTAAATAACTAAATAACTAAATAACTAAATAACTAAATAACTAAATAACTAAATAACTAAATAACTAAATAACTAAATAACTAAATAACTAAATAACTAAATAACTAAATAACTAAATAACTAAATAACTAAATAACTAAATAACTAAATAACTAAATAACTAAATAACTAAATAACTAAATAACTAAATAACTAAATAACTAAATAACTAAATAACTAAATAACTAAATAACTAAATAACTAAATAACTAAATAACTAAATAACTAAATAACTAAATAACTAAATAACTAAATAACTAAATAACTAAATAACTAAATAACTAAATAACTAAATAACTAAATAACTAAATAACTAAATAACTAAATAACTAAATAACTAAATAACTAAATAACTAAATAACTAAATAACTAAATAACTAAATAACTAAATAACTAAATAACTAAATAACTAAATAACTAAATAACTAAATAACTAAATAACTAAA
Source organism: Nebria salina (assembly GCA_944039245.1). Taxonomy (NCBI): domain Eukaryota; kingdom Metazoa; phylum Arthropoda; class Insecta; order Coleoptera; family Carabidae; genus Nebria; species Nebria salina. The sequence goes on along the minus strand of CALUEK010000492.1, from coordinate 13,364 downwards.
TAACTAAATAACTAAATAACTAAATAACTAAATAACTAAATAACTAAATAACTAAATAACTAAATAACTAAATAACTAAATAACTAAATAACTAAATAACTAAATAACTAAATAACTAAATAACTAAATAACTAAATAACTAAATAACTAAATAACTAAATAACTAAATAACTAAATAACTAAATAACTAAATAACTAAATAACTAAATAACTAAATAACTAAATAACTAAATAACTAAATAACTAAATAACTAAATAACTAAATAACTAAATAACTAAATAACTAAATAACTAAATAACTAAATAACTAAATAACTAAATAACTAAATAACTAAATAACTAAATAACTAAATAACTAAATAACTAAATAACTAAATAACTAAATAACTAAATAACTAAATAACTAAATAACTAAATAACTAAATAACTAAATAACTAAATAACTAAATAACTAAATAACTAAATAACTAAATAACTAAATAACTAAATAACTAAATAACTAAATAACTAAATAACTAAATAACTAAATAACTAAATAACTAAATAACTAAATAACTAAATAACTAAATAACTAAATAACTAAATAACTAAATAACTAAATAACTAAATAACTAAATAACTAAATAACTAAATAACTAAATAACTAAATAACTAAATAACTAAATAACTAAATAACTAAATAACTAAATAACTAAATAACTAAATAACTAAATAACTAAATAACTAAATAACTAAATAACTAAATAACTAAATAACTAAATAACTAAATAACTAAATAACTAAATAACTAAATAACTAAATAACTAAATAACTAAATAACTAAATAACTAAATAACTAAATAACTAAATAACTAAATAACTAAATAACTAAATAACTAAATAACTAAATAACTAAATAACTAAATAACTAAATAACTAAATAACTAAATAACTAAATAACTAAATAACTAAATAACTAAATAACTAAATAACTAAATAACTAAATAACTAAATAACTAAATAACTAAATAACTAAATAACTAAATAACTAAATAACTAAATAACTAAATAACTAAATAACTAAATAACTAAATAACTAAATAACTAAATAACTAAATAACTAAATAACTAAATAACTAAATAACTAAATAACTAAATAACTAAATAACTAAATAACTAAATAACTAAATAACTAAATAACTAAATAACTAAATAACTAAATAACTAAATAACTAAATAACTAAATAACTAAATAACTAAATAACTAAATAACTAAATAACTAAATAACTAAATAACTAAATAACTAAATAACTAAATAACTAAATAACTAAATAACTAAATAACTAAATAACTAAATAACTAAATAACTAAATAACTAAATAACTAAATAACTAAATAACTAAATAACTAAATAACTAAATAACTAAATAACTAAATAACTAAATAACTAAATAACTAAATAACTAAATAACTAAATAACTAAATAACTAAATAACTAAATAACTAAATAACTAAATAACTAAATAACTAAATAACTAAATAACTAAATAACTAAATAACTAAATAACTAAATAACTAAATAACTAAATAACTAAATAACTAAATAACTAAATAACTAAATAACTAAATAACTAAATAACTAAATAACTAAATAACTAAATAACTAAATAACTAAATAACTAAATAACTAAATAACTAAATAACTAAATAACTAAATAACTAAATAACTAAATAACTAAATAACTAAATAACTAAATAACTAAATAACTAAATAACTAAATAACTAAATAACTAAATAACTAAATAACTAAATAACTAAATAACTAAATAACTAAATAACTAAATAACTAAATAACTAAATAACTAAATAACTAAATAACTAAATAACTAAATAACTAAATAACTAAATAACTAAATAACTAAATAACTAAATAACTAAATAACTAAATAACTAAATAACTAAATAACTAAATAACTAAATAACTAAATAACTAAATAACTAAATAACTAAATAACTAAATAACTAAATAACTAAATAACTAAATAACTAAATAACTAAATAACTAAATAACTAAATAACTAAATAACTAAATAACTAAATAACTAAATAACTAAATAACTAAATAACTAAATAACTAAATAACTAAATAACTAAATAACTAAATAACTAAATAACTAAATAACTAAATAACTAAATAACTAAATAACTAAATAACTAAATAACTAAATAACTAAATAACTAAATAACTAAATAACTAAATAACTAAATAACTAAATAACTAAATAACTAAATAACTAAATAACTAAATAACTAAATAACTAAATAACTAAATAACTAAATAACTAAATAACTAAATAACTAAATAACTAAATAACTAAATAACTAAATAACTAAATAACTAAATAACTAAATAACTAAATAACTAAATAACTAAATAACTAAATAACTAAATAACTAAATAACTAAATAACTAAATAACTAAATAACTAAATAACTAAATAACTAAATAACTAAATAACTAAATAACTAAATAACTAAATAACTAAATAACTAAATAACTAAATAACTAAATAACTAAATAACTAAATAACTAAATAACTAAATAACTAAATAACTAAATAACTAAATAACTAAATAACTAAATAACTAAATAACTAAATAACTAAATAACTAAATAACTAAATAACTAAATAACTAAATAACTAAATAACTAAATAACTAAATAACTAAATAACTAAATAACTAAATAACTAAATAACTAAATAACTAAATAACTAAATAACTAAATAACTAAATAACTAAATAACTAAATAACTAAATAACTAAATAACTAAATAACTAAATAACTAAATAACTAAATAACTAAATAACTAAATAACTAAATAACTAAATAACTAAATAACTAAATAACTAAATAACTAAATAACTAAATAACTAAATAACTAAATAACTAAATAACTAAATAACTAAATAACTAAATAACTAAATAACTAAATAACTAAATAACTAAATAACTAAATAACTAAATAACTAAATAACTAAATAACTAAATAACTAAATAACTAAATAACTAAATAACTAAATAACTAAATAACTAAATAACTAAATAACTAAATAACTAAATAACTAAATAACTAAATAACTAAATAACTAAATAACTAAATAACTAAATAACTAAATAACTAAATAACTAAATAACTAAATAACTAAATAACTAAATAACTAAATAACTAAATAACTAAATAACTAAATAACTAAATAACTAAATAACTAAATAACTAAATAACTAAATAACTAAATAACTAAATAACTAAATAACTAAATAACTAAATAACTAAATAACTAAATAACTAAATAACTAAATAACTAAATAACTAAATAACTAAATAACTAAATAACTAAATAACTAAATAACTAAATAACTAAATAACTAAATAACTAAATAACTAAATAACTAAATAACTAAATAACTAAATAACTAAATAACTAAATAACTAAATAACTAAATAACTAAATAACTAAATAACTAAATAACTAAATAACTAAATAACTAAATAACTAAATAACTAAATAACTAAATAACTAAATAACTAAATAACTAAATAACTAAATAACTAAATAACTAAATAACTAAATAACTAAATAACTAAATAACTAAATAACTAAATAACTAAATAACTAAATAACTAAATAACTAAATAACTAAATAACTAAATAACTAAATAACTAAATAACTAAATAACTAAATAACTAAATAACTAAATAACTAAATAACTAAATAACTAAATAACTAAATAACTAAATAACTAAATAACTAAATAACTAAATAACTAAATAACTAAATAACTAAATAACTAAATAACTAAATAACTAAATAACTAAATAACTAAATAACTAAATAACTAAATAACTAAATAACTAAATAACTAAATAACTAAATAACTAAATAACTAAATAACTAAATAACTAAATAACTAAATAACTAAATAACTAAATAACTAAATAACTAAATAACTAAATAACTAAATAACTAAATAACTAAATAATAAAGTAACTAAATAACTAAATAACTAAATAACTAAATAACTAAATAACTAAATAACTAAATAACTAAATAACTAAATAACTAAATAACTAAATAACTAAATAACTAAATAACTAAATAACTAAATAACTAAATAACTAAATAACTAAATAACTAAATAACTAAATAACTAAATAACTAAATAACTAAATAACTAAATAACTAAATAACTAAATAACTAAATAACTAAATAACTAAATAACTAAATAACTAAATAACTAAATAACTAAATAACTAAATAACTAAATAACTAAATAACTAAATAACTAAATAACTAAATAACTAAATAACTAAATAACTAAATAACTAAATAACTAAATAACTAAATAACTAAATAACTAAATAACTAAATAACTAAATAACTAAATAACTAAATAACTAAATAACTAAATAACTAAATAACTAAATAACTAAATAACTAAATAACTAAATAACTAAATAACTAAATAACTAAATAACTAAATAACTAAATAACTAAATAACTAAATAACTAAATAACTAAATAACTAAATAACTAAATAACTAAATAACTAAATAACTAAATAACTAAATAACTAAATAACTAAATAACTAAATAACTAAATAACTAAATAACTAAATAACTAAATAACTAAATAACTAAATAACTAAATAACTAAATAACTAAATAACTAAATAACTAAATAACTAAATAACTAAATAACTAAATAACTAAATAACTAAATAACTAAATAACTAAATAACTAAATAACTAAATAACTAAATAACTAAATAACTAAATAACTAAATAACTAAATAACTAAATAACTAAATAACTAAATAACTAAATAACTAAATAACTAAATAACTAAATAACTAAATAACTAAATAACTAAATAACTAAATAACTAAATAACTAAATAACTAAATAACTAAATAACTAAATAACTAAATAACTAAATAACTAAATAACTAAATAACTAAATAACTAAATAACTAAATAACTAAATAACTAAATAACTAAATAACTAAATAACTAAATAACTAAATAACTAAATAACTAAATAACTAAATAACTAAATAACTAAATAACTAAATAACTAAATAACTAAATAACTAAATAACTAAATAACTAAATAACTAAATAACTAAATAACTAAATAACTAAATAACTAAATAACTAAATAACTAAATAACTAAATAACTAAATAACTAAATAACTAAATAACTAAATAACTAAATAACTAAATAACTAAATAACTAAATAACTAAATAACTAAATAACTAAATAACTAAATAACTAAATAACTAAATAACTAAATAACTAAATAACTAAATAACTAAATAACTAAATAACTAAATAACTAAATAACTAAATAACTAAATAACTAAATAACTAAATAACTAAATAACTAAATAACTAAATAACTAAATAACTAAATAACTAAATAACTAAATAACTAAATAACTAAATAACTAAATAACTAAATAACTAAATAACTAAATAACTAAATAACTAAATAACTAAATAACTAAATAACTAAATAACTAAATAACTAAATAACTAAATAACTAAATAACTAAATAACTAAATAACTAAATAACTAAATAACTAAATAACTAAATAACTAAATAACTAAATAACTAAATAACTAAATAACTAAATAACTAAATAACTAAATAACTAAATAACTAAATAACTAAATAACTAAATAACTAAATAACTAAATAACTAAATAACTAAATAACTAAATAACTAAATAACTAAATAACTAAATAACTAAATAACTAAATAACTAAATAACTAAATAACTAAATAACTAAATAACTAAATAACTAAATAACTAAATAACTAAATAACTAAATAACTAAATAACTAAATAACTAAATAACTAAATAACTAAATAACTAAATAACTAAATAACTAAATAACTAAATAACTAAATAACTAAATAACTAAATAACTAAATAACTAAATAACTAAATAACTAAATAACTAAATAACTAAATAACTAAATAACTAAATAACTAAATAACTAAATAACTAAATAACTAAATAACTAAATAACTAAATAACTAAATAACTAAATAACTAAATAACTAAATAACTAAATAACTAAATAACTAAATAACTAAATAACTAAATAACTAAATAACTAAATAACTAAATAACTAAATAACTAAATAACTAAATAACTAAATAACTAAATAACTAAATAACTAAATAACTAAATAACTAAATAACTAAATAACTAAATAACTAAATAACTAAATAACTAAATAACTAAATAACTAAATAACTAAATAACTAAATAACTAAATAACTAAATAACTAAATAACTAAATAACTAAATAACTAAATAACTAAATAACTAAATAACTAAATAACTAAATAACTAAATAACTAAATAACTAAATAACTAAATAACTAAATAACTAAATAACTAAATAACTAAATAACTAAATAACTAAATAACTAAATAACTAAATAACTAAATAACTAAATAACTAAATAACTAAATAACTAAATAACTAAATAACTAAATAACTAAATAACTAAATAACTAAATAACTAAATAACTAAATAACTAAATAACTAAATAACTAAATAACTAAATAACTAAATAACTAAATAACTAAATAACTAAATAACTAAATAACTAAATAACTAAATAACTAAATAACTAAATAACTAAATAACTAAATAACTAAATAACTAAATAACTAAATAACTAAATAACTAAATAACTAAATAACTAAATAACTAAATAACTAAATAACTAAATAACTAAATAACTAAATAACTAAATAACTAAATAACTAAATAACTAAATAACTAAATAACTAAATAACTAAATAACTAAATAACTAAATAACTAAATAACTAAATAACTAAATAACTAAATAACTAAATAACTAAATAACTAAATAACTAAATAACTAAATAACTAAATAACTAAATAACTAAATAACTAAATAACTAAATAACTAAATAACTAAATAACTAAATAACTAAATAACTAAATAACTAAATAACTAAATAACTAAATAACTAAATAACTAAATAACTAAATAACTAAATAACTAAATAACTAAATAACTAAATAACTAAATAACTAAATAACTAAATAACTAAATAACTAAATAACTAAATAACTAAATAACTAAATAACTAAATAACTAAATAACTAAATAACTAAATAACTAAATAACTAAATAACTAAATAACTAAATAACTAAATAACTAAATAACTAAATAACTAAATAACTAAATAACTAAATAACTAAATAACTAAATAACTAAATAACTAAATAACTAAATAACTAAATAACTAAATAACTAAATAACTAAATAACTAAATAACTAAATAACTAAATAACTAAATAACTAAATAACTAAATAACTAAATAACTAAATAACTAAATAACTAAATAACTAAATAACTAAATAACTAAATAACTAAATAACTAAATAACTAAATAACTAAATAACTAAATAACTAAATAACTAAATAACTAAATAACTAAATAACTAAATAACTAAATAACTAAATAACTAAATAACTAAATAACTAAATAACTAAATAACTAAATAACTAAATAACTAAATAACTAAATAACTAAATAACTAAATAACTAAATAACTAAATAACTAAATAACTAAATAACTAAATAACTAAATAACTAAATAACTAAATAACTAAATAACTAAATAACTAAATAACTAAATAACTAAATAACTAAATAACTAAATAACTAAATAACTAAATAACTAAATAACTAAATAACTAAATAACTAAATAACTAAATAACTAAATAACTAAATAACTAAATAACTAAATAACTAAATAACTAAATAACTAAATAACTAAATAACTAAATAACTAAATAACTAAATAACTAAATAACTAAATAACTAAATAACTAAATAACTAAATAACTAAATAACTAAATAACTAAATAACTAAATAACTAAATAACTAAATAACTAAATAACTAAATAACTAAATAACTAAATAACTAAATAACTAAATAACTAAATAACTAAATAACTAAATAACTAAATAACTAAATAACTAAATAACTAAATAACTAAATAACTAAATAACTAAATAACTAAATAACTAAATAACTAAATAACTAAATAACTAAATAACTAAATAACTAAATAACTAAATAACTAAATAACTAAATAACTAAATAACTAAATAACTAAATAACTAAATAACTAAATAACTAAATAACTAAATAACTAAATAACTAAATAACTAAATAACTAAATAACTAAATAACTAAATAACTAAATAACTAAATAACTAAATAACTAAATAACTAAATAACTAAATAACTAAATAACTAAATAACTAAATAACTAAATAACTAAATAACTAAATAACTAAATAACTAAATAACTAAATAACTAAATAACTAAATAACTAAATAACTAAATAACTAAATAACTAAATAACTAAATAACTAAATAACTAAATAACTAAATAACTAAATAACTAAATAACTAAATAACTAAATAACTAAATAACTAAATAACTAAATAACTAAATAACTAAATAACTAAATAACTAAATAACTAAATAACTAAATAACTAAATAACTAAATAACTAAATAACTAAATAACTAAATAACTAAATAACTAAATAACTAAATAACTAAATAACTAAATAACTAAATAACTAAATAACTAAATAACTAAATAACTAAATAACTAAATAACTAAATAACTAAATAACTAAATAACTAAATAACTAAATAACTAAATAACTAAATAACTAAATAACTAAATAACTAAATAACTAAATAACTAAATAACTAAATAACTAAATAACTAAATAACTAAATAACTAAATAACTAAATAACTAAATAACTAAATAACTAAATAACTAAATAACTAAATAACTAAATAACTAAATAACTAAATAACTAAATAACTAAATAACTAAATAACTAAATAACTAAATAACTAAATAACTAAATAACTAAATAACTAAATAACTAAATAACTAAATAACTAAATAACTAAATAACTAAATAACTAAATAACTAAATAACTAAATAACTAAATAACTAAATAACTAAATAACTAAATAACTAAATAACTAAATAACTAAATAACTAAATAACTAAATAACTAAATAACTAAATAACTAAATAACTAAATAACTAAATAACTAAATAACTAAATAACTAAATAACTAAATAACTAAATAACTAAATAACTAAATAACTAAATAACTAAATAACTAAATAACTAAATAACTAAATAACTAAATAACTAAATAACTAAATAACTAAATAACTAAATAACTAAATAACTAAATAACTAAATAACTAAATAACTAAATAACTAAATAACTAAATAACTAAATAACTAAATAACTAAATAACTAAATAACTAAATAACTAAATAACTAAATAACTAAATAACTAAATAACTAAATAACTAAATAACTAAATAACTAAATAACTAAATAACTAAATAACTAAATAACTAAATAACTAAATAACTAAATAACTAAATAACTAAATAACTAAATAACTAAATAACTAAATAACTAAATAACTAAATAACTAAATAACTAAATAACTAAATAACTAAATAACTAAATAACTAAATAACTAAATAACTAAATAACTAAATAACTAAATAACTAAATAACTAAATAACTAAATAACTAAATAACTAAATAACTAAATAACTAAATAACTAAATAACTAAATAACTAAATAACTAAATAACTAAATAACTAAATAACTAAATAACTAAATAACTAAATAACTAAATAACTACATTAACTAAATAACTAAATAACTAAATAACTAAATAACTAAATAACTAAATAACTAAATAACTAAATAACTAAATAACTAAATAACTAAATAACTAAATAACTAAATAACTAAATAACTAAATAACTAAATAACTAAATAACTAAATAACTAAATAACTAAATAACTAAATAACTAAATAACTAAATAACTAAATAACTAAATAACTAAATAACTAAATAACTAAATAACTAAATAACTAAATAACTAAATAACTAAATAACTAAATAACTAAATAACTAAATAACTAAATAACTAAATAACTAAATAACTAAATAACTAAATAACTAAATAACTAAATAACTAAATAACTAAATAACTAAATAACTAAATAACTAAATAACTAAATAACTAAATAACTAAATAACTAAATAACTAAATAACTAAATAACTAAATAACTAAATAACTAAATAACTAAATAACTAAATAACTAAATAACTAAATAACTAAATAACTAAATAACTAAATAACTAAATAACTAAATAACTAAATAACTAAATAACTAAATAACTAAATAACTAAATAACTAAATAACTAAATAACTAAATAACTAAATAACTAAATAACTAAATAACTAAATAACTAAATAACTAAATAACTAAATAACTAAATAACTAAATAACTAAATAACTAAATAACTAAATAACTAAATAACTAAATAACTAAATAACTAAATAACTAAATAACTAAATAACTAAATAACTAAATAACTAAATAACTAAATAACTAAATAACTAAATAACTAAATAACTAAATAACTAAATAACTAAATAACTAAATAACTAAATAACTAAATAACTAAATAACTAAATAACTAAATAACTAAATAACTAAATAACTAAATAACTAAATAACTAAATAACTAAATAACTAAATAACTAAATAACTAAATAACTAAATAACTAAATAACTAAATAACTAAATAACTAAATAACTAAATAACTAAATAACTAAATAACTAAATAACTAAATAACTAAATAACTAAATAACTAAATAACTAAATAACTAAATAACTAAATAACTAAATAACTAAATAACTAAATAACTAAATAACTAAATAACTAAATAACTAAATAACTAAATAACTAAATAACTAAATAACTAAATAACTAAATAACTAAATAACTAAATAACTAAATAACTAAATAACTAAATAACTAAATAACTAAATAACTAAATAACTAAATAACTAAATAACTAAATAACTAAATAACTAAATAACTAAATAACTAAATAACTAAATAACTAAATAACTAAATAACTAAATAACTAAATAACTAAATAACTAAATAACTAAATAACTAAATAACTAAATAACTAAATAACTAAATAACTAAATAACTAAATAACTAAATAACTAAATAACTAAATAACTAAATAACTAAATAACTAAATAACTAAATAACTAAATAACTAAATAACTAAATAACTAAATAACTAAATAACTAAATAACTAAATAACTAAATAACTAAATAACTAAATAACTAAATAACTAAATAACTAAATAACTAAATAACTAAATAACTAAATAACTAAATAACTAAATAACTAAATAACTAAATAACTAAATAACTAAATAACTAAATAACTAAATAACTAAATAACTAAATAACTAAATAACTAAATAACTAAATAACTAAATAACTAAATAACTAAATAACTAAATAACTAAATAACTAAATAACTAAATAACTAAATAACTAAATAACTAAATAACTAAATAACTAAATAACTAAATAACTAAATAACTAAATAACTAAATAACTAAATAACTAAATAACTAAATAACTAAATAACTAAATAACTAAATAACTAAATAACTAAATAACTAAATAACTAAATAACTAAATAACTAAATAACTAAATAACTAAATAACTAAATAACTAAATAACTAAATAACTAAATAACTAAATAACTAAATAACTAAATAACTAAATAACTAAATAACTAAATAACTAAATAACTAAATAACTAAATAACTAAATAACTAAATAACTAAATAACTAAATAACTAAATAACTAAATAACTAAATAACTAAATAACTAAATAACTAAATAACTAAATAACTAAATAACTAAATAACTAAATAACTAAATAACTAAATAACTAAATAACTAAATAACTAAATAACTAAATAACTAAATAACTAAATAACTAAATAACTAAATAACTAAATAACTAAATAACTAAATAACTAAATAACTAAATAACTAAATAACTAAATAACTAAATAACTAAATAACTAAATAACTAAATAACTAAATAACTAAATAACTAAATAACTAAATAACTAAATAACTAAATAACTAAATAACTAAATAACTAAATAACTAAATAACTAAATAACTAAATAACTAAATAACTAAATAACTAAATAACTAAATAACTAAATAACTAAATAACTAAATAACTAAATAACTAAATAACTAAATAACTAAATAACTAAATAACTAAATAACTAAATAACTAAATAACTAAATAACTAAATAACTAAATAACTAAATAACTAAATAACTAAATAACTAAATAACTAAATAACTAAATAACTAAATAACTAAATAACTAAATAACTAAATAACTAAATAACTAAATAACTAAATAACTAAATAACTAAATAACTAAATAACTAAATAACTAAATAACTAAATAACTAAATAACTAAATAACTAAATAACTAAATAACTAAATAACTAAATAACTAAATAACTAAATAACTAAATAACTAAATAACTAAATAACTAAATAACTAAATAACTAAATAACTAAATAACTAAATAACTAAATAACTAAATAACTAAATAACTAAATAACTAAATAACTAAATAACTAAATAACTAAATAACTAAATAACTAAATAACTAAATAACTAAATAACTAAATAACTAAATAACTAAATAACTAAATAACTAAATAACTAAATAACTAAATAACTAAATAACTAAATAACTAAATAACTAAATAACTAAATAACTAAATAACTAAATAACTAAATAACTAAATAACTAAATAACTAAATAACTAAATAACTAAATAACTAAATAACTAAATAACTAAATAACTAAATAACTAAATAACTAAATAACTAAATAACTAAATAACTAAATAACTAAATAACTAAATAACTAAATAACTAAATAACTAAATAACTAAATAACTAAATAACTAAATAACTAAATAACTAAATAACTAAATAACTAAATAACTAAATAACTAAATAACTAAATAACTAAATAACTAAATAACTAAATAACTAAATAACTAAATAACTAAATAACTAAATAACTAAATAACTAAATAACTAAATAACTAAATAACTAAATAACTAAATAACTAAATAACTAAATAACTAAATAACTAAATAACTAAATAACTAAATAACTAAATAACTAAATAACTAAATAACTAAATAACTAAATAACTAAATAACTAAATAACTAAATAACTAAATAACTAAATAACTAAATAACTAAATAACTAAATAACTAAATAA
>CALUEK010000491.1:0-22511 GCA_944039245.1 Nebria salina | reverse complement strand
ATAACTAAATAACTAAATAACTAAATAACTAAATAACTAAATAACTAAATAACTAAATAACTAAATAACTAAATAACTAAATAACTAAAAACTAAATAACTAAATAACTAAATAACTAAATAACTAAATAACTAAATAACTAAATAACTAAATAACTAAATAACTAAATAACTAAATAACTAAATAACTAAATAACTAAATAACTAAATAACTAAATAACTAAATAACTAAATAACTAAATAACTAAATAACTAAATAACTAAATAATAAATAACTAAATAACTAAATAACTAAATAACTAATAACTAAATAACTAAATAACTAAATAACTAAATAACTAAATAACTAAATAACTAAATAACTAAATAACTAAATAACTAAATAACTAAATAACTAAATAACTAAATAACTAAATAACTAAATAACTAAATAACTAAAATAACTAAATAACTAAATAACTAAATAACTAAATAACTAAACAAACTAAATAACTAAATAACTAAATAACTAAATAACTAAATAACTAAATAACTAAATAACTAAATAACTAAATAACTAAATAACTAAATAACAAAATAACTAAATAACTAAATAACTAAATAACTAAATAACTAAATAACTAAATAACTAAATAACTAAATAACTAAATAACTAAATAACTAAATAACTAAATAACTAAATAACTAAATAACTAAATAACTAAATAACTAAATAACTAAATAACTAAATAACTAAATAACTAAATAACTAAATAACTAAATAACTAAATAACTAAATAACTAAATAACTAAATAACTAAATAACTAAATAACTAAATAACTAAATAACTAAATAACTAAATAACTAAATAACTAAATAACTAAATAACTAAATAACTAAATAACTAAATAACTAAATAACTAAATAACTAAATAACTAAATAACTAAATAACTAAATAACTAAATAACTAAATAACTAAATAACTAAATAACTAAATAACTAAATAACTAAATAACTAAATAACTAAATAACTAAATAACTAAATAACTAAATAACTAAATAACTAAATAACTAAATAACTAAATAACTAAATAACTAAATAACTAAATAACTAAATAACTAAATAACTAAATAACTAAATAACTAAATAACTAAATAACTAAATAACTAAATAACTAAATAACTAAATAACTAAATAACTAAATAACTAAATAACTAAATAACTAAATAACTAAATAACTAAATAACTAAATAACTAAATAACTAAATAACTAAATAACTAAATAACTAAATAACTAAATAACTAAATAACTAAATAACTAAATAACTAAATAACTAAATAACTAAATAACTAAATAACTAAATAACTAAATAACTAAATAACTAAATAACTAAATAACTAAATAACTAAATAACTAAATAACTAAATAACTAAATAACTAAATAACTAAATAACTAAATAACTAAATAACTAAATAACTAAATAACTAAATAACTAAATAACTAAATAACTAAATAACTAAATAACTAAATAACTAAATAACTAAATAACTAAATAACTAAATAACTAAATAACTAAATAACTAAATAACTAAATAACTAAATAACTAAATAACTAAATAACTAAATAACTAAATAACTAAATAACTAAATAACTAAATAACTAAATAACTAAATAACTAAATAACTAAATAACTAAATAACTAAATAACTAAATAACTAAATAACTAAATAACTAAATAACTAAATAACTAAATAACTAAATAACTAAATAACTAAATAACTAAATAACTAAATAACTAAATAACTAAATAACTAAATAACTAAATAACTAAATAACTAAATAACTAAATAACTAAATAACTAAATAACTAAATAACTAAATAACTAAATAACTAAATAACTAAATAACTAAATAACTAAATAACTAAATAACTAAATAACTAAATAACTAAATAACTAAATAACTAAATAACTAAATAACTAAATAACTAAATAACTAAATAACTAAATAACTAAATAACTAAATAACTAAATAACTAAATAACTAAATAACTAAATAACTAAATAACTAAATAACTAAATAACTAAATAACTAAATAACTAAATAACTAAATAACTAAATAACTAAATAACTAAATAACTAAATAACTAAATAACTAAATAACTAAATAACTAAATAACTAAATAACTAAATAACTAAATAACTAAATAACTAAATAACTAAATAACTAAATAACTAAATAACTAAATAACTAAATAACTAAATAACTAAATAACTAAATAACTAAATAACTAAATAACTAAATAACTAAATAACTAAATAACTAAATAACTAAATAACTAAATAACTAAATAACTAAATAACTAAATAACTAAATAACTAAATAACTAAATAACTAAATAACTAAATAACTAAATAACTAAATAACTAAATAACTAAATAACTAAATAACTAAATAACTAAATAACTAAATAACTAAATAACTAAATAACTAAATAACTAAATAACTAAATAACTAAATAACTAAATAACTAAATAACTAAATAACTAAATAACTAAATAACTAAATAACTAAATAACTAAATAACTAAATAACTAAATAACTAAATAACTAAATAACTAAATAACTAAATAACTAAATAACTAAATAACTAAATAACTAAATAACTAAATAACTAAATAACTAAATAACTAAATAACTAAATAACTAAATAACTAAATAACTAAATAACTAAATAACTAAATAACTAAATAACTAAATAACTAAATAACTAAATAACTAAATAACTAAATAACTAAATAACTAAATAACTAAATAACTAAATAACTAAATAACTAAATAACTAAATAACTAAATAACTAAATAACTAAATAACTAAATAACTAAATAACTAAATAACTAAATAACTAAATAACTAAATAACTAAATAACTAAATAACTAAATAACTAAATAACTAAATAACTAAATAACTAAATAACTAAATAACTAAATAACTAAATAACTAAATAACTAAATAACTAAATAACTAAATAACTAAATAACTAAATAACTAAATAACTAAATAACTAAATAACTAAATAACTAAATAACTAAATAACTAAATAACTAAATAACTAAATAACTAAATAACTAAATAACTAAATAACTAAATAACTAAATAACTAAATAACTAAATAACTAAATAACTAAATAACTAAATAACTAAATAACTAAATAACTAAATAACTAAATAACTAAATAACTAAATAACTAAATAACTAAATAACTAAATAACTAAATAACTAAATAACTAAATAACTAAATAACTAAATAACTAAATAACTAAATAACTAAATAACTAAATAACTAAATAACTAAATAACTAAATAACTAAATAACTAAATAACTAAATAACTAAATAACTAAATAACTAAATAACTAAATAACTAAATAACTAAATAACTAAATAACTAAATAACTAAATAACTAAATAACTAAATAACTAAATAACTAAATAACTAAATAACTAAATAACTAAATAACTAAATAACTAAATAACTAAATAACTAAATAACTAAATAACTAAATAACTAAATAACTAAATAACTAAATAACTAAATAACTAAATAACTAAATAACTAAATAACTAAATAACTAAATAACTAAATAACTAAATAACTAAATAACTAAATAACTAAATAACTAAATAACTAAATAACTAAATAACTAAATAACTAAATAACTAAATAACTAAATAACTAAATAACTAAATAACTAAATAACTAAATAACTAAATAACTAAATAACTAAATAACTAAATAACTAAATAACTAAATAACTAAATAACTAAATAACTAAATAACTAAATAACTAAATAACTAAATAACTAAATAACTAAATAACTAAATAACTAAATAACTAAATAACTAAATAACTAAATAACTAAATAACTAAATAACTAAATAACTAAATAACTAAATAACTAAATAACTAAATAACTAAATAACTAAATAACTAAATAACTAAATAACTAAATAACTAAATAACTAAATAACTAAATAACTAAATAACTAAATAACTAAATAACTAAATAACTAAATAACTAAATAACTAAATAACTAAATAACTAAATAACTAAATAACTAAATAACTAAATAACTAAATAACTAAATAACTAAATAACTAAATAACTAAATAACTAAATAACTAAATAACTAAATAACTAAATAACTAAATAACTAAATAACTAAATAACTAAATAACTAAATAACTAAATAACTAAATAACTAAATAACTAAATAACTAAATAACTAAATAACTAAATAACTAATAACTAAATAACTAAATAACTAAATAACTAAATAACTAAATAACTAAATAACTAAATAACTAAATAACTAAATAACTAAATAACTAAATAACTAAATAACTAAATAACTAAATAACTAAATAACTAAATAACTAAATAACTAAATAACTAAATAACTAAATAACTAAATAACTAAATAACTAAATAACTAAATAACTAAATAACTAAATAACTAAATAACTAAATAACTAAATAACTAAATAACTAAATAACTAAATAACTAAATAACTAAATAACTAAATAACTAAATAACTAAATAACTAAATAACTAAATAACTAAATAACTAAATAACTAAATAACTAAATAACTAAATAACTAAATAACTAAATAACTAAATAACTAAATAACTAAATAACTAAATAACTAAATAACTAAATAACTAAATAACTAAATAACTAAATAACTAAATAACTAAATAACTAAATAACTAAATAACTAAATAACTAAATAACTAAATAACTAAATAACTAAATAACTAAATAACTAAATAACTAAATAACTAAATAACTAAATAACTAAATAACTAAATAACTAAATAACTAAATAACTAAATAACTAAATAACTAAATAACTAAATAACTAAATAACTAAATAACTAAATAACTAAATAACTAAATAACTAAATAACTAAATAACTAAATAACTAAATAACTAAATAACTAAATAACTAAATAACTAAATAACTAAATAACTAAATAACTAAATAACTAAATAACTAAATAACTAAATAACTAAATAACTAAATAACTAAATAACTAAATAACTAAATAACTAAATAACTAAATAACTAAATAACTAAATAACTAAATAACTAAATAACTAAATAACTAAATAACTAAATAACTAAATAACTAAATAACTAAATAACTAAATAACTAAATAACTAAATAACTAAATAACTAAATAACTAAATAACTAAATAACTAAATAACTAAATAACTAAATAACTAAATAACTAAATAACTAAATAACTAAATAACTAAATAACTAAATAACTAAATAACTAAATAACTAAATAACTAAATAACTAAATAACTAAATAACTAAATAACTAAATAACTAAATAACTAAATAACTAAATAACTAAATAACTAAATAACTAAATAACTAAATAACTAAATAACTAAATAACTAAATAACTAAATAACTAAATAACTAAATAACTAAATAACTAAATAACTAAATAACTAAATAACTAAATAACTAAATAACTAAATAACTAAATAACTAAATAACTAAATAACTAAATAACTAAATAACTAAATAACTAAATAACTAAATAACTAAATAACTAAATAACTAAATAACTAAATAACTAAATAACTAAATAACTAAATAACTAAATAACTAAATAACTAAATAACTAAATAACTAAATAACTAAATAACTAAATAACTAAATAACTAAATAACTAAATAACTAAATAACTAAATAACTAAATAACTAAATAACTAAATAACTAAATAACTAAATAACTAAATAACTAAATAACTAAATAACTAAATAACTAAATAACTAAATAACTAAATAACTAAATAACTAAATAACTAAATAACTAAATAACTAAATAACTAAATAACTAAATAACTAAATAACTAAATAACTAAATAACTAAATAACTAAATAACTAAATAACTAAATAACTAAATAACTAAATAACTAAATAACTAAATAACTAAATAACTAAATAACTAAATAACTAAATAACTAAATAACTAAATAACTAAATAACTAAATAACTAAATAACTAAATAACTAAATAACTAAATAACTAAATAACTAAATAACTAAATAACTAAATAACTAAATAACTAAATAACTAAATAACTAAATAACTAAATAACTAAATAACTAAATAACTAAATAACTAAATAACTAAATAACTAAATAACTAAATAACTAAATAACTAAATAACTAAATAACTAAATAACTAAATAACTAAATAACTAAATAACTAAATAACTAAATAACTAAATAACTAAATAACTAAATAACTAAATAACTAAATAACTAAATAACTAAATAACTAAATAACTAAATAACTAAATAACTAAATAACTAAATAACTAAATAACTAAATAACTAAATAACTAAATAACTAAATAACTATAAATAACTAAATAACTAAATAACTAAATAACTAAATAACTAAATAACTAAATAACTAAATAACTAAATAACTAAATAACTAAATAACTAAATAACTAAATAACTAAATAACTAAATAACTAAATAACTAAATAACTAAATAACTAAATAACTAAATAACTAAATAACTAAATAACTAAATAACTAAATAACTAAATAACTAAATAACTAAATAACTAAATAACTAAATAACTAAATAACTAAATAACTAAATAACTAAATAACTAAATAACTAAATAACTAAATAACTAAATAACTAAATAACTAAATAACTAAATAACTAAATAACTAAATAACTAAATAACTAAATAACTAAATAACTAAATAACTAAATAACTAAATAACTAAATAACTAAATAACTAAATAACTAAATAACTAAATAACTAAATAACTAAATAACTAAATAACTAAATAACTAAATAACTAAATAACTAAATAACTAAATAACTAAATAACTAAATAACTAAATAACTAAATAACTAAATAACTAAATAACTAAATAACTAAATAACTAAATAACTAAATAACTAAATAACTAAATAACTAAATAACTAAATAACTAAATAACTAAATAACTAAATAACTAAATAACTAAATAACTAAATAACTAAATAACTAAATAACTAAATAACTAAATAACTAAATAACTAAATAACTAAATAACTAAATAACTAAATAACTAAATAACTAAATAACTAAATAACTAAATAACTAAATAACTAAATAACTAAATAACTAAATAACTAAATAACTAAATAACTAAATAACTAAATAACTAAATAACTAAATAACTAAATAACTAAATAACTAAATAACTAAATAACTAAATAACTAAATAACTAAATAACTAAATAACTAAATAACTAAATAACTAAATAACTAAATAACTAAATAACTAAATAACTAAATAACTAAATAACTAAATAACTAAATAACTAAATAACTAAATAACTAAATAACTAAATAACTAAATAACTAAATAACTAAATAACTAAATAACTAAATAACTAAATAACTAAATAACTAAATAACTAAATAACTAAATAACTAAATAACTAAATAACTAAATAACTAAATAACTAAATAACTAAATAACTAAATAACTAAATAACTAAATAACTAAATAACTAAATAACTAAATAACTAAATAACTAAATAACTAAATAACTAAATAACTAAATAACTAAATAACTAAATAACTAAATAACTAAATAACTAAATAACTAAATAACTAAATAACTAAATAACTAAATAACTAAATAACTAAATAACTAAATAACTAAATAACTAAATAACTAAATAACTAAATAACTAAATAACTAAATAACTAAATAACTAAATAACTAAATAACTAAATAACTAAATAACTAAATAACTAAATAACTAAATAACTAAATAACTAAATAACTAAATAACTAAATAACTAAATAACTAAATAACTAAATAACTAAATAACTAAATAACTAAATAACTAAATAACTAAATAACTAAATAACTAAATAACTAAATAACTAAATAACTAAATAACTAAATAACTAAATAACTAAATAACTAAATAACTAAATAACTAAATAACTAAATAACTAAATAACTAAATAACTAAATAACTAAATAACTAAATAACTAAATAACTAAATAACTAAATAACTAAATAACTAAATAACTAAATAACTAAATAACTAAATAACTAAATAACTAAATAACTAAATAACTAAATAACTAAATAACTAAATAACTAAATAACTAAATAACTAAATAACTAAATAACTAAATAACTAAATAACTAAATAACTAAATAACTAAATAACTAAATAACTAAATAACTAAATAACTAAATAACTAAATAACTAAATAACTAAATAACTAAATAACTAAATAACTAAATAACTAAATAACTAAATAACTAAATAACTAAATAACTAAATAACTAAATAACTAAATAACTAAATAACTAAATAACTAAATAACTAAATAACTAAATAACTAAATAACTAAATAACTAAATAACTAAATAACTAAATAACTAAATAACTAAATAACTAAATAACTAAATAACTAAATAACTAAATAACTAAATAACTAAATAACTAAATAACTAAATAACTAAATAACTAAATAACTAAATAACTAAATAACTAAATAACTAAATAACTAAATAACTAAATAACTAAATAACTAAATAACTAAATAACTAAATAACTAAATAACTAAATAACTAAATAACTAAATAACTAAATAACTAAATAACTAAATAACTAAATAACTAAATAACTAAATAACTAAATAACTAAATAACTAAATAACTAAATAACTAAATAACTAAATAACTAAATAACTAAATAACTAAATAACTAAATAACTAAATAACTAAATAACTAAATAACTAAATAACTAAATAACTAAATAACTAAATAACTAAATAACTAAATAACTAAATAACTAAATAACTAAATAACTAAATAACTAAATAACTAAATAACTAAATAACTAAATAACTAAATAACTAAATAACTAAATAACTAAATAACTAAATAACTAAATAACTAAATAACTAAATAACTAAATAACTAAATAACTAAATAACTAAATAACTAAATAACTAAATAACTAAATAACTAAATAACTAAATAACTAAATAACTAAATAACTAAATAACTAAATAACTAAATAACTAAATAACTAAATAACTAAATAACTAAATAACTAAATAACTAAATAACTAAATAACTAAATAACTAAATAACTAAATAACTAAATAACTAAATAACTAAATAACTAAATAACTAAATAACTAAATAACTAAATAACTAAATAACTAAATAACTAAATAACTAAATAACTAAATAACTAAATAACTAAATAACTAAATAACTAAATAACTAAATAACTAAATAACTAAATAACTAAATAACTAAATAACTAAATAACTAAATAACTAAATAACTAAATAACTAAATAACTAAATAACTAAATAACTAAATAACTAAATAACTAAATAACTAAATAACTAAATAACTAAATAACTAAATAACTAAATAACTAAATAACTAAATAACTAAATAACTAAATAACTAAATAACTAAATAACTAAATAACTAAATAACTAAATAACTAAATAACTAAATAACTAAATAACTAAATAACTAAATAACTAAATAACTAAATAACTAAATAACTAAATAACTAAATAACTAAATAACTAAATAACTAAATAACTAAATAACTAAATAACTAAATAACTAAATAACTAAATAACTAAATAACTAAATAACTAAATAACTAAATAACTAAATAACTAAATAACTAAATAACTAAATAACTAAATAACTAAATAACTAAATAACTAAATAACTAAATAACTAAATAACTAAATAACTAAATAACTAAATAACTAAATAACTAAATAACTAAATAACTAAATAACTAAATAACTAAATAACTAAATAACTAAATAACTAAATAACTAAATAACTAAATAACTAAATAACTAAATAACTAAATAACTAAATAACTAAATAACTAAATAACTAAATAACTAAATAACTAAATAACTAAATAACTAAATAACTAAATAACTAAATAACTAAATAACTAAATAACTAAATAACTAAATAACTAAATAACTAAATAACTAAATAACTAAATAACTAAATAACTAAATAACTAAATAACTAAATAACTAAATAACTAAATAACTAAATAACTAAATAACTAAATAACTAAATAACTAAATAACTAAATAACTAAATAACTAAATAACTAAATAACTAAATAACTAAATAACTAAATAACTAAATAACTAAATAACTAAATAACTAAATAACTAAATAACTAAATAACTAAATAACTAAATAACTAAATAACTAAATAACTAAATAACTAAATAACTAAATAACTAAATAACTAAATAACTAAATAACTAAATAACTAAATAACTAAATAACTAAATAACTAAATAACTAAATAACTAAATAACTAAATAACTAAATAACTAAATAACTAAATAACTAAATAACTAAATATATAAATAACTAAATAACTAAATAACTAAATAACTAAATAACTAAATAACTAAATAACTAAATAACTAAATAACTAAATAACTAAATAACTAAATAACTAAATAACTAAATAACTAAATAACTAAATAACTAAATAACTAAATAACTAAATAACTAAATAACTAAATAACTAAATAACTAAATAACTAAATAACTAAATAACTAAATAACTAAATAACTAAATAACTAAATAACTAAATAACTAAATAACTAAATAACTAAATAACTAAATAACTAAATAACTAAATAACTAAATAACTAAATAACTAAATAACTAAATAACTAAATAACTAAATAACTAAATAACTAAATAACTAAATAACTAAATAACTAAATAACTAAATAACTAAATAACTAAATAACTAAATAACTAAATAACTAAATAACTAAATAACTAAATAACTAAATAACTAAATAACTAAATAACTAAATAACTAAATAACTAAATAACTAAATAACTAAATAACTAAATAACTAAATAACTAAATAACTAAATAACTAAATAACTAAATAACTAAATAACTAAATAACTAAATAACTAAATAACTAAATAACTAAATAACTAAATAACTAAATAACTAAATAACTAAATAACTAAATAACTAAATAACTAAATAACTAAATAACTAAATAACTAAATAACTAAATAACTAAATAACTAAATAACTAAATAACTAAATAACTAAATAACTAAATAACTAAATAACTAAATAACTAAATAACTAAATAACTAAATAACTAAATAACTAAATAACTAAATAACTAAATAACTAAATAACTAAATAACTAAATAACTAAATAACTAAATAACTAAATAACTAAATAACTAAATAACTAAATAACTAAATAACTAAATAACTAAATAACTAAATAACTAAATAACTAAATAACTAAATAACTAAATAACTAAATAACTAAATAACTAAATAACTAAATAACTAAATAACTAAATAACTAAATAACTAAATAACTAAATAACTAAATAACTAAATAACTAAATAACTAAATAACTAAATAACTAAATAACTAAATAACTAAATAACTAAATAACTAAATAACTAAATAACTAAATAACTAAATAACTAAATAACTAAATAACTAAATAACTAAATAACTAAATAACTAAATAACTAAATAACTAAATAACTAAATAACTAAATAACTAAATAACTAAATAACTAAATAACTAAATAACTAAATAACTAAATAACTAAATAACTAAATAACTAAATAACTAAATAACTAAATAACTAAATAACTAAATAACTAAATAACTAAATAACTAAATAACTAAATAACTAAATAACTAAATAACTAAATAACTAAATAACTAAATAACTAAATAACTAAATAACTAAATAACTAAATAACTAAATAACTAAATAACTAAATAACTAAATAACTAAATAACTAAATAACTAAATAACTAAATAACTAAATAACTAAATAACTAAATAACTAAATAACTAAATAACTAAATAACTAAATAACTAAATAACTAAATAACTAAATAACTAAATAACTAAATAACTAAATAACTAAATAACTAAATAACTAAATAACTAAATAACTAAATAACTAAATAACTAAATAACTAAATAACTAAATAACTAAATAACTAAATAACTAAATAACTAAATAACTAAATAACTAAATAACTAAATAACTAAATAACTAAATAACTAAATAACTAAATAACTAAATAACTAAATAACTAAATAACTAAATAACTAAATAACTAAATAACTAAATAACTAAATAACTAAATAACTAAATAACTAAATAACTAAATAACTAAATAACTAAATAACTAAATAACTAAATAACTAAATAACTAAATAACTAAATAACTAAATAACTAAATAACTAAATAACTAAATAACTAAATAACTAAATAACTAAATAACTAAATAACTAAATAACTAAATAACTAAATAACTAAATAACTAAATAACTAAATAACTAAATAACTAAATAACTAAATAACTAAATAACTAAATAACTAAATAACTAAATAACTAAATAACTAAATAACTAAATAACTAAATAACTAAATAACTAAATAACTAAATAACTAAATAACTAAATAACTAAATAACTAAATAACTAAATAACTAAATAACTAAATAACTAAATAACTAAATAACTAAATAACTAAATAACTAAATAACTAAATAACTAAATAACTAAATAACTAAATAACTAAATAACTAAATAACTAAATAACTAAATAACTAAATAACTAAATAACTAAATAACTAAATAACTAAATAACTAAATAACTAAATAACTAAATAACTAAATAACTAAATAACTAAATAACTAAATAACTAAATAACTAAATAACTAAATAACTAAATAACTAAATAACTAAATAACTAAATAACTAAATAACTAAATAACTAAATAACTAAATAACTAAATAACTAAATAACTAAATAACTAAATAACTAAATAACTAAATAACTAAATAACTAAATAACTAAATAACTAAATAACTAAATAACTAAATAACTAAATAACTAAATAACTAAATAACTAAATAACTAAATAACTAAATAACTAAATAACTAAATAACTAAATAACTAAATAACTAAATAACTAAATAACTAAATAACTAAATAACTAAATAACTAAATAACTAAATAACTAAATAACTAAATAACTAAATAACTAAATAACTAAATAACTAAATAACTAAATAACTAAATAACTAAATAACTAAATAACTAAATAACTAAATAACTAAATAACTAAATAACTAAATAACTAAATAACTAAATAACTAAATAACTAAATAACTAAATAACTAAATAACTAAATAACTAAATAACTAAATAACTAAATAACTAAATAACTAAATAACTAAATAACTAAATAACTAAATAACTAAATAACTAAATAACTAAATAACTAAATAACTAAATAACTAAATAACTAAATAACTAAATAACTAAATAACTAAATAACTAAATAACTAAATAACTAAATAACTAAATAACTAAATAACTAAATAACTAAATAACTAAATAACTAAATAACTAAATAACTAAATAACTAAATAACTAAATAACTAAATAACTAAATAACTAAATAACTAAATAACTAAATAACTAAATAACTAAATAACTAAATAACTAAATAACTAAATAACTAAATAACTAAATAACTAAATAACTAAATAACTAAATAACTAAATAACTAAATAACTAAATAACTAAATAACTAAATAACTAAATAACTAAATAACTAAATAACTAAATAACTAAATAACTAAATAACTAAATAACTAAATAACTAAATAACTAAATAACTAAATAACTAAATAACTAAATAACTAAATAACTAAATAACTAAATAACTAAATAACTAAATAACTAAATAACTAAATAACTAAATAACTAAATAACTAAATAACTAAATAACTAAATAACTAAATAACTAAATAACTAAATAACTAAATAACTAAATAACTAAATAACTAAATAACTAAACTAAATAACTAAATAACTAAAACTAAATAATAAATAACTAAATAACTAAATAACTAAATAACTAAATAACTAAATAACTAAATAACTAAATAACTAAATAACTAAATAACTAAATAACTAAATAACTAAATAACTAAATAACTAAATAACTAAATAACTAAATAACTAAATAACTAAATAACTAAATAACTAAATAACTAAATAACTAAATAACTAAATAACTAAATAACTAAATAACTAAATAACTAAATAACTAAATAACTAAATAACTAAATAACTAAATAACTAAATAACTAAATAACTAAATAACTAAATAACTAAATAACTAAATAACTAAATAACTAAATAACTAAATAACTAAATAACTAAATAACTAAATAACTAAATAACTAAATAACTAAATAACTAAATAACTAAATAACTAAATAACTAAATAACTAAATAACTAAATAACTAAATAACTAAATAACTAAATAACTAAATAACTAAATAACTAAATAACTAAATAACTAAATAACTAAATAACTAAATAACTAAATAACTAAATAACTAAATAACTAAATAACTAAATAACTAAATAACTAAATAACTAAATAACTAAATAACTAAATAACTAAATAACTAAATAACTAAATAACTAAATAACTAAATAACTAAATAACTAAATAACTAAATAACTAAATAACTAAATAACTAAATAACTAAATAACTAAATAACTAAATAACTAAATAACTAAATAACTAAATAACTAAATAACTAAATAACTAAATAACTAAATAACTAAATAACTAAATAACTAAATAACTAAATAACTAAATAACTAAATAACTAAATAACTAAATAACTAAATAACTAAATAACTAAATAACTAAATAACTAAATAACTAAATAACTAAATAACTAAATAACTAAATAACTAAATAACTAAATAACTAAATAACTAAATAACTAAATAACTAAATAACTAAATAACTAAATAACTAAATAACTAAATAACTAAATAACTAAATAACTAAATAACTAAATAACTAAATAACTAAATAACTAAATAACTAAATAACTAAATAACTAAATAACTAAATAACTAAATAACTAAATAACTAAATAACTAAATAACTAAATAACTAAATAACTAAATAACTAAATAACTAAATAACTAAATAACTAAATAACTAAATAACTAAATAACTAAATAACTAAATAACTAAATAACTAAATAACTAAATAACTAAATAACTAAATAACTAAATAACTAAATAACTAAATAACTAAATAACTAAATAACTAAATAACTAAATAACTAAATAACTAAATAACTAAATAACTAAATAACTAAATAACTAAATAACTAAATAACTAAATAACTAAATAACTAAATAACTAAATAACTAAATAACTAAATAACTAAATAACTAAATAACTAAATAACTAAATAACTAAATAACTAAATAACTAAATAACTAAATAACTAAATAACTAAATAACTAAATAACTAAATAACTAAATAACTAAATAACTAAATAACTAAATAACTAAATAACTAAATAACTAAATAACTAAATAACTAAATAACTAAATAACTAAATAACTAAATAACTAAATAACTAAATAACTAAATAACTAAATAACTAAATAACTAAATAACTAAATAACTAAATAACTAAATAACTAAATAACTAAATAACTAAATAACTAAATAACTAAATAACTAAATAACTAAATAACTAAATAACTAAATAACTAAATAACTAAATAACTAAATAACTAAATAACTAAATAACTAAATAACTAAATAACTAAATAACTAAATAACTAAATAACTAAATAACTAAATAACTAAATAACTAAATAACTAAATAACTAAATAACTAAATAACTAAATAACTAAATAACTAAATAACTAAATAACTAAATAACTAAATAACTAAATAACTAAATAACTAAATAACTAAATAACTAAATAACTAAATAACTAAATAACTAAATAACTAAATAACTAAATAACTAAATAACTAAATAACTAAATAACTAAATAACTAAATAACTAAATAACTAAATAACTAAATAACTAAATAACTAAATAACTAAATAACTAAATAACTAAATAACTAAATAACTAAATAACTAAATAACTAAATAACTAAATAACTAAATAACTAAATAACTAAATAACTAAATAACTAAATAACTAAATAACTAAATAACTAAATAACTAAATAACTAAATAACTAAATAACTAAATAACTAAATAACTAAATAACTAAATAACTAAATAACTAAATAACTAAATAACTAAATAACTAAATAACTAAATAACTAAATAACTAAATAACTAAATAACTAAATAACTAAATAACTAAATAACTAAATAACTAAATAACTAAATAACTAAATAACTAAATAACTAAATAACTAAATAACTAAATAACTAAATAACTAAATAACTAAATAACTAAATAACTAAATAACTAAATAACTAAATAACTAAATAACTAAATAACTAAATAACTAAATAACTAAATAACTAAATAACTAAATAACTAAATAACTAAATAACTAAATAACTAAATAACTAAATAACTAAATAACTAAATAACTAAATAACTAAATAACTAAATAACTAAATAACTAAATAACTAAATAACTAAATAACTAAATAACTAAATAACTAAATAACTAAATAACTAAATAACTAAATAACTAAATAACTAAATAACTAAATAACTAAATAACTAAATAACTAAATAACTAAATAACTAAATAACTAAATAACTAAATAACTAAATAACTAAATAACTAAATAACTAAATAACTAAATAACTAAATAACTAAATAACTAAATAACTAAATAACTAAATAACTAAATAACTAAATAACTAAATAACTAAATAACTAAATAACTAAATAACTAAATAACTAAATAACTAAATAACTAAATAACTAAATAACTAAATAACTAAATAACTAAATAACTAAATAACTAAATAACTAAATAACTAAATAACTAAATAACTAAATAACTAAATAACTAAATAACTAAATAACTAAATAACTAAATAACTAAATAACTAAATAACTAAATAACTAAATAACTAAATAACTAAATAACTAAATAACTAAATAACTAAATAACTAAATAACTAAATAACTAAATAACTAAATAACTAAATAACTAAATAACTAAATAACTAAATAACTAAATAACTAAATAACTAAATAACTAAATAACTAAATAACTAAATAACTAAATAACTAAATAACTAAATAACTAAATAACTAAATAACTAAATAACTAAATAACTAAATAACTAAATAACTAAATAACTAAATAACTAAATAACTAAATAACTAAATAACTAAATAACTAAATAACTAAATAACTAAATAACTAAATAACTAAATAACTAAATAACTAAATAACTAAATAACTAAATAACTAAATAACTAAATAACTAAATAACTAAATAACTAAATAACTAAATAACTAAATAACTAAATAACTAAATAACTAAATAACTAAATAACTAAATAACTAAATAACTAAATAACTAAATAACTAAATAACTAAATAACTAAATAACTAAATAACTAAATAACTAAATAACTAAATAACTAAATAACTAAATAACTAAATAACTAAATAACTAAATAACTAAATAACTAAATAACTAAATAACTAAATAACTAAATAACTAAATAACTAAATAACTAAATAACTAAATAACTAAATAACTAAATAACTAAATAACTAAATAACTAAATAACTAAATAACTAAATAACTAAATAACTAAATAACTAAATAACTAAATAACTAAATAACTAAATAACTAAATAACTAAATAACTAAATAACTAAATAACTAAATAACTAAATAACTAAATAACTAAATAACTAAATAACTAAATAACTAAATAACTAAATAACTAAATAACTAAATAACTAAATAACTAAATAACTAAATAACTAAATAACTAAATAACTAAATAACTAAATAACTAAATAACTAAATAACTAAATAACTAAATAACTAAATAACTAAATAACTAAATAACTAAATAACTAAATAACTAAATAACTAAATAACTAAATAACTAAATAACTAAATAACTAAATAACTAAATAACTAAATAACTAAATAACTAAATAACTAAATAACTAAATAACTAAATAACTAAATAACTAAATAACTAAATAACTAAATAACTAAATAACTAAATAACTAAATAACTAAATAACTAAATAACTAAATAACTAAATAACTAAATAACTAAATAACTAAATAACTAAATAACTAAATAACTAAATAACTAAATAACTAAATAACTAAATAACTAAATAACTAAATAACTAAATAACTAAATAACTAAATAACTAAATAACTAAATAACTAAATAACTAAATAACTAAATAACTAAATAACTAAATAACTAAATAACTAAATAACTAAATAACTAAATAACTAAATAACTAAATAACTAAATAACTAAATAACTAAATAACTAAATAACTAAATAACTAAATAACTAAATAACTAAATAACTAAATAACTAAATAACTAAATAACTAAATAACTAAATAACTAAATAACTAAATAACTAAATAACTAAATAACTAAATAACTAAATAACTAAATAACTAAATAACTAAATAACTAAATAACTAAATAACTAAATAACTAAATAACTAAATAACTAAATAACTAAATAACTAAATAACTAAATAACTAAATAACTAAATAACTAAATAACTAAATAACTAAATAACTAAATAACTAAATAACTAAATAACTAAATAACTAAATAACTAAATAACTAAATAACTAAATAACTAAATAACTAAATAACTAAATAACTAAATAACTAAATAACTAAATAACTAAATAACTAAATAACTAAATAACTAAATAACTAAATAACTAAATAACTAAATAACTAAATAACTAAATAACTAAATAACTAAATAACTAAATAACTAAATAACTAAATAACTAAATAACTAAATAACTAAATAACTAAATAACTAAATAACTAAATAACTAAATAACTAAATAACTAAATAACTAAATAACTAAATAACTAAATAACTAAATAACTAAATAACTAAATAACTAAATAACTAAATAACTAAATAACTAAATAACTAAATAACTAAATAACTAAATAACTAAATAACTAAATAACTAAATAACTAAATAACTAAATAACTAAATAACTAAATAACTAAATAACTAAATAACTAAATAACTAAATAACTAAATAACTAAATAACTAAATAACTAAATAACTAAATAACTAAATAACTAAATAACTAAATAACTAAATAACTAA
Source organism: Nebria salina (assembly GCA_944039245.1). Taxonomy (NCBI): domain Eukaryota; kingdom Metazoa; phylum Arthropoda; class Insecta; order Coleoptera; family Carabidae; genus Nebria; species Nebria salina. Next base: position 3,141 of record CALUEK010000491.1, on the reverse strand, counting down.
ATAACTAAATAACTAAATAACTAAATAACTAAATAACTAAATAACTAAATAACTAAATAACTAAATAACTAAATAACTAAATAACTAAATAACTAAATAACTAAATAACTAAATAACTAAATAACTAAATAACTAAATAACTAAATAACTAAATAACTAAATAACTAAATAACTAAATAACTAAATAACTAAATAACTAAATAACTAAATAACTAAATAACTAAATAACTAAATAACTAAATAACTAAATAACTAAATAACTAAATAACTAAATAACTAAATAACTAAATAACTAAATAACTAAATAACTAAATAACTAAATAACTAAATAACTAAATAACTAAATAACTAAATAACTAAATAACTAAATAACTAAATAACTAAATAACTAAATAACTAAATAACTAAATAACTAAATAACTAAATAACTAAATAACTAAATAACTAAATAACTAAATAACTAAATAACTAAATAACTAAATAACTAAATAACTAAATAACTAAATAACTAAATAACTAAATAACTAAATAACTAAATAACTAAATAACTAAATAACTAAATAACTAAATAACTAAATAACTAAATAACTAAATAACTAAATAACTAAATAACTAAATAACTAAATAACTAAATAACTAAATAACTAAATAACTAAATAACTAAATAACTAAATAACTAAATAACTAAATAACTAAATAACTAAATAACTAAATAACTAAATAACTAAATAACTAAATAACTAAATAACTAAATAACTAAATAACTAAATAACTAAATAACTAAATAACTAAATAACTAAATAACTAAATAACTAAATAACTAAATAACTAAATAACTAAATAACTAAATAACTAAATAACTAAATAACTAAATAACTAAATAACTAAATAACTAAATAACTAAATAACTAAATAACTAAATAACTAAATAACTAAATAACTAAATAACTAAATAACTAAATAACTAAATAACTAAATAACTAAATAACTAAATAACTAAATAACTAAATAACTAAATAACTAAATAACTAAATAACTAAATAACTAAATAACTAAATAACTAAATAACTAAATAACTAAATAACTAAATAACTAAATAACTAAATAACTAAATAACTAAATAACTAAATAACTAAATAACTAAATAACTAAATAACTAAATAACTAAATAACTAAATAACTAAATAACTAAATAACTAAATAACTAAATAACTAAATAACTAAATAACTAAATAACTAAATAACTAAATAACTAAATAACTAAATAACTAAATAACTAAATAACTAAATAACTAAATAACTAAATAACTAAATAACTAAATAACTAAATAACTAAATAACTAAATAACTAAATAACTAAATAACTAAATAACTAAATAACTAAATAACTAAATAACTAAATAACTAAATAACTAAATAACTAAATAACTAAATAACTAAATAACTAAATAACTAAATAACTAAATAACTAAATAACTAAATAACTAAATAACTAAATAACTAAATAACTAAATAACTAAATAACTAAATAACTAAATAACTAAATAACTAAATAACTAAATAACTAAATAACTAAATAACTAAATAACTAAATAACTAAATAACTAAATAACTAAATAACTAAATAACTAAATAACTAAATAACTAAATAACTAAATAACTAAATAACTAAATAACTAAATAACTAAATAACTAAATAACTAAATAACTAAATAACTAAATAACTAAATAACTAAATAACTAAATAACTAAATAACTAAATAACTAAATAACTAAATAACTAAATAACTAAATAACTAAATAACTAAATAACTAAATAACTAAATAACTAAATAACTAAATAACTAAATAACTAAATAACTAAATAACTAAATAACTAAATAACTAAATAACTAAATAACTAAATAACTAAATAACTAAATAACTAAATAACTAAATAACTAAATAACTAAATAACTAAATAACTAAATAACTAAATAACTAAATAACTAAATAACTAAATAACTAAATAACTAAATAACTAAATAACTAAATAACTAAATAACTAAATAACTAAATAACTAAATAACTAAATAACTAAATAACTAAATAACTAAATAACTAAATAACTAAATAACTAAATAACTAAATAACTAAATAACTAAATAACTAAATAACTAAATAACTAAATAACTAAATAACTAAATAACTAAATAACTAAATAACTAAATAACTAAATAACTAAATAACTAAATAACTAAATAACTAAATAACTAAATAACTAAATAACTAAATAACTAAATAACTAAATAACTAAATAACTAAATAACTAAATAACTAAATAACTAAATAACTAAATAACTAAATAACTAAATAACTAAATAACTAAATAACTAAATAACTAAATAACTAAATAACTAAATAACTAAATAACTAAATAACTAAATAACTAAATAACTAAATAACTAAATAACTAAATAACTAAATAACTAAATAACTAAATAACTAAATAACTAAATAACTAAATAACTAAATAACTAAATAACTAAATAACTAAATAACTAAATAACTAAATAACTAAATAACTAAATAACTAAATAACTAAATAACTAAATAACTAAATAACTAAATAACTAAATAACTAAATAACTAAATAACTAAATAACTAAATAACTAAATAACTAAATAACTAAATAACTAAATAACTAAATAACTAAATAACTAAATAACTAAATAACTAAATAACTAAATAACTAAATAACTAAATAACTAAATAACTAAATAACTAAATAACTAAATAACTAAATAACTAAATAACTAAATAACTAAATAACTAAATAACTAAATAACTAAATAACTAAATAACTAAATAACTAAATAACTAAATAACTAAATAACTAAATAACTAAATAACTAAATAACTAAATAACTAAATAACTAAATAACTAAATAACTAAATAACTAAATAACTAAATAACTAAATAACTAAATAACTAAATAACTAAATAACTAAATAACTAAATAACTAAATAACTAAATAACTAAATAACTAAATAACTAAATAACTAAATAACTAAATAACTAAATAACTAAATAACTAAATAACTAAATAACTAAATAACTAAATAACTAAATAACTAAATAACTAAATAACTAAATAAC
>CALUEK010000490.1:0-22535 GCA_944039245.1 Nebria salina | reverse complement strand
ATAACTAAATAACTAAATAACTAAATAACTAAATAACTAAATAACTAAATAACTAAATAACTAAATAACTAAATAACTAAATAACTAAATAACTAAATAACTAAATAACTAAATAACTAAATAACTAAATAACTAAATAACTAAATAACTAAATAACTAAATAACTAAATAACTAAATAACTAAATAACTAAATAACTAAATAACTAAATAACTAAATAACTAAATAACTAAATAACTAAATAACTAAATAACTAAATAACTAAATAACTAAATAACTAAATAACTAAATAACTAAATAACTAAATAACTAAATAACTAAATAACTAAATAACTAAATAACTAAATAACTAAATAACTAAATAACTAAATAACTAAATAACTAAATAACTAAATAACTAAATAACTAAATAACTAAATAACTAAATAACTAAATAACTAAATAACTAAATAACTAAATAACTAAATAACTAAATAACTAAATAACTAAATAACTAAATAACTAAATAACTAAATAACTAAATAACTAAATAACTAAATAACTAAATAACTAAATAACTAAATAACTAAATAACTAAATAACTAAATAACTAAATAACTAAATAACTAAATAACTAAATAACTAAATAACTAAATAACTAAATAACTAAATAACTAAATAACTAAATAACTAAATAACTAAATAACTAAATAACTAAATAACTAAATAACTAAATAACTAAATAACTAAATAACTAAATAACTAAATAACTAAATAACTAAATAACTAAATAACTAAATAACTAAATAACTAAATAACTAAATAACTAAATAACTAAATAACTAAATAACTAAATAACTAAATAACTAAATAACTAAATAACTAAATAACTAAATAACTAAATAACTAAATAACTAAATAACTAAATAACTAAATAACTAAATAACTAAATAACTAAATAACTAAATAACTAAATAACTAAATAACTAAATAACTAAATAACTAAATAACTAAATAACTAAATAACTAAATAACTAAATAACTAAATAACTAAATAACTAAATAACTAAATAACTAAATAACTAAATAACTAAATAACTAAATAACTAAATAACTAAATAACTAAATAACTAAATAACTAAATAACTAAATAACTAAATAACTAAATAACTAAATAACTAAATAACTAAATAACTAAATAACTAAATAACTAAATAACTAAATAACTAAATAACTAAATAACTAAATAACTAAATAACTAAATAACTAAATAACTAAATAACTAAATAACTAAATAACTAAATAACTAAATAACTAAATAACTAAATAACTAAATAACTAAATAACTAAATAACTAAATAACTAAATAACTAAATAACTAAATAACTAAATAACTAAATAACTAAATAACTAAATAACTAAATAACTAAATAACTAAATAACTAAATAACTAAATAACTAAATAACTAAATAACTAAATAACTAAATAACTAAATAACTAAATAACTAAATAACTAAATAACTAAATAACTAAATAACTAAATAACTAAATAACTAAATAACTAAATAACTAAATAACTAAATAACTAAATAACTAAATATAACTAAATAACTAAATAACTAAATAACTAAATAACTAAATAACTAAATAATCTAAATAACTAAATAACTAAATAACTAAATAACTAAATAACTAAATAACTAAATAACTAAATAACTAAATAACTAAATAACTAAATAACTAAATAACTAAATAACTAAATAACTAAATAACTAAATAACTAAATAACTAAATAACTAAATAACTAAATAACTAAATAACTAAATAACTAAATAACTAAATAACTAAATAACTAAATAACTAAATAACTAAATAACTAAATAACTAAATAACTAAATAACTAAATAACTAAATAACTAAATAACTAAATAACTAAATAACTAAATAACTAAATAACTAAATAACTAAATAACTAAATAACTAAATAACTAAATAACTAAATAACTAAATAACTAAATAACTAAATAACTAAATAACTAAATAACTAAATAACTAAATAACTAAATAACTAAATAACTAAATAACTAAATAACTAAATAACTAAATAACTAAATAACTAAATAACTAAATAACTAAATAACTAAATAACTAAATAACTAAATAACTAAATAACTAAATAACTAAATAACTAAATAACTAAATAACTAAATAACTAAATAACTAAATAACTAAATAACTAAATAACTAAATAACTAAATAACTAAATAACTAAATAACTAAATAACTAAATAACTAAATAACTAAATAACTAAATAACTAAATAACTAAATAACTAAATAACTAAATAACTAAATAACTAAATAACTAAATAACTAAATAACTAAATAACTAAATAACTAAATAACTAAATAACTAAATAACTAAATAACTAAATAACTAAATAACTAAATAACTAAATAACTAAATAACTAAATAACTAAATAACTAAATAACTAAATAACTAAATAACTAAATAACTAAATAACTAAATAACTAAATAACTAAATAACTAAATAACTAAATAACTAAATAACTAAATAACTAAATAACTAAATAACTAAATAACTAAATAACTAAATAACTAAATAACTAAATAACTAAATAACTAAATAACTAAATAACTAAATAACTAAATAACTAAATAACTAAATAACTAAATAACTAAATAACTAAATAACTAAATAACTAAATAACTAAATAACTAAATAACTAAATAACTAAATAACTAAATAACTAAATAACTAAATAACTAAATAACTAAATAACTAAATAACTAAATAACTAAATAACTAAATAACTAAATAACTAAATAACTAAATAACTAAATAACTAAATAACTAAATAACTAAATAACTAAATAACTAAATAACTAAATAACTAAATAACTAAATAACTAAATAACTAAATAACTAAATAACTAAATAACTAAATAACTAAATAACTAAATAACTAAATAACTAAATAACTAAATAACTAAATAACTAAATAACTAAATAACTAAATAACTAAATAACTAAATAACTAAATAACTAAATAACTAAATAACTAAATAACTAAATAACTAAATAACTAAATAACTAAATAACTAAATAACTAAATAACTAAATAACTAAATAACTAAATAACTAAATAACTAAATAACTAAATAACTAAATAACTAAATAACTAAATAACTAAATAACTAAATAACTAAATAACTAAATAACTAAATAACTAAATAACTAAATAACTAAATAACTAAATAACTAAATAACTAAATAACTAAATAACTAAATAACTAAATAACTAAATAACTAAATAACTAAATAACTAAATAACTAAATAACTAAATAACTAAATAACTAAATAACTAAATAACTAAATAACTAAATAACTAAATAACTAAATAACTAAATAACTAAATAACTAAATAACTAAATAACTAAATAACTAAATAACTAAATAACTAAATAACTAAATAACTAAATAACTAAATAACTAAATAACTAAATAACTAAATAACTAAATAACTAAATAACTAAATAACTAAATAACTAAATAACTAAATAACTAAATAACTAAATAACTAAATAACTAAATAACTAAATAACTAAATAACTAAATAACTAAATAACTAAATAACTAAATAACTAAATAACTAAATAACTAAATAACTAAATAACTAAATAACTAAATAAATAAATAACTAAATAACTAAATAACTAAATAACTAAATAACTAAATAACTAAATAACTAAATAACTAAATAACTAAATAACTAAATAACTAAATAACTAAATAACTAAATAACTAAATAACTAAATAACTAAATAACTAAATAACTAAATAACTAAATAACTAAATAAATAAATAACTAAATAACTAAATAACTAAATAACTAAATAACTAAATAACTAAATAACTAAATAACTAAATAACTAAATAACTAAATAACTAAATAACTAAATAACTAAATAACTAAATAACTAAATAACTAAATAACTAAATAACTAAATAACTAAATAACTAAATAACTAAATAACTAAATAACTAAATAACTAAATAACTAAATAACTAAATAACTAAATAACTAAATAACTAAATAACTAAATAACTAAATAACTAAATAACTAAATAACTAAATAACTAAATAACTAAATAACTAAATAACTAAATAACTAATAACTAAATAACTAAATAACTAAATAACTAAATAACTAAATAACTAAATAACTAAATAACTAAAATAACTAAATAACTAAATAACTAAATAACTAAATAACTAAATAACTAAATAACTAAATAACTAAATAACTAAATAACTAAATAACTAAATAACTAAATAACTAAATAACTAAATAACTAATAAATAAATAACTAAATAACTAAATAACTAAATAACTAAATAACTAAATAACTAAATAACTAAATAACTAAATAACTAAATAACTAAATAACTAAATAACTAAATAACTAAATAACTAAATAACTAAATAACTAAATAACTAAATAACTAAATAACTAAATAACTAAATAACTAAATAACTAAATAACTAAATAACTAAATAACTAAATAACTAAATAACTAAATAACTAAATAACTAAATAACTAAATAACTAAATAACTAAATAACTAAATAACTAAATAACTAAATAACTAAATAACTAAATAACTAAATAACTAAATAACTAAATAACTACTAATAACTAAATAACTAAATAACTAAATAACTAAATAACTAAATAACTAAATAACTAAATAACTAATAACTAAATAACTAAATAACTAAATAACTAAATAACTAAATAACTAAATAACTAAATAACTAAATAACTAAATAACTAAATAACTAAATAACTAAATAACTAAATAACTAAATAACTAAATAACTAAATAACTAAATAACTAAATAACTAAATAACTAAATAACTAAATAACTAAATAACTAAATAACTAAATAACTAAATAACTAAATAACTAAATAACTAAATAACTAAATAACTAAATAACTAATAACTAAACTAACTAAACTAACTAAACTAACTAAACTAACTAAACTAACTAAATAACTAAATAACTAAATAACTAAATAACTAATAACTAAATAACTAAATAACTAATAACTAACTAACTAAATAACTAAATAAACTAAATAACTAAATAACTAAATAACTAAATAACTAAATAACTAAATAACTAAATAACTAAATAACTAAATAACTAAATAACTAAATAACTAAATAACTAAATAACTAAATAACTAAATAACTAAATAACTAAATAACTAAATAACTAATACTAATAACTAAATAACTAAATAACTAAATAACTAATAACTAAATAACTAAATAACTAAATAACTAAATAACTAAATAACTAAATAACTAAATAACTAAATAACTAAATAACTAAATAACTAAATAACTAATCCTAATAACTAAATAACTAAATAACTAAATAACTAAATAACTAAATAACTAAATAACTAAATAACTAAATAACTAAATAACTAAATAACTAAATAACTAAATAACTAAATAACTAAATAACTAAATAACTAAATAACTAAATAACTAAATAACTAAATAACTAAATAACTAAATAACTAAATAACTAAATAACTAAATAACTAAATAACTAAATAACTAAATAACTAAATAACTAAATAACTAAATAACTAAATAACTAAATAACTAAATAACTAAATAACTAAATAACTAAATAACTAAATAACTAAATAACTAAATAACTAAATAACTAAATAACTAAATAACTAAATAACTAAATAACTAAATAACTAAATAACTAAATAACTAAATAACTAAATAACTAAATAACTAAATAACTAAATAACTAAATAACTAAATAACTAAATAACTAAATAACTAAATAACTAAATAACTAAATAACTAAATAACTAAATAACTAAATAACTAAATAACTAAATAACTAAATAACTAAATAACTAAATAACTAAATAACTAAATAACTAAATAACTAAATAACTAAATAACTAAATAACTAAATAACTAAATAACTAAATAACTAAATAACTAAATAACTAAATAACTAAATAACTAAATAACTAAATAACTAAATAACTAAAAAACTAAATAACTAAATAACTAAATAACTAAATAACTAAATAACTAAATAACTAAATAACTAAATAACTAAATAACTAAATAACTAAATAACTAAATAACTAAATAACTAAATAACTAAATAACTAAATAACTAATAACTAATAACTAAATAACTAAATAACTAAATAACTAAATAACTAAATAACTAAATAACTAAATAACTAAATAACTAAATAACTAAATAACTAAATAACTAAATAACTAAATAACTAATACTAAATAACTAAATAACTAAATAACTAAATAACTAAATAACTAAATAACTAAATAACTAAATAACTAAATAACTAAATAACTAAATAACTAAATAACTAAATAACTAAATAACTAAATAACTAAATAACTAAATAACTAAATAACTAAATAACTAATAACTAATAACTAAATAACTAAATAACTAAATAACTAAATAACTAAATAACTAAATAACTAAATAACTAAATAACTAAATAACTAAATAACTAAATAACTAAATAACTAAATAACTAAATAACTAAATAACTAAATAACTAAATAACTAAATAACTAAATAACTAAATAACTAAATAACTAAATAACTAAATAACTAAATAACTAAATAACTAAAATAACTAAATAACTAAATAACTAATAACTAAATAACTAAATAACTAAATAACTAAATAACTAAATAACTAAATAACTAAATAACTAAATAACTAAATAACTAAATAACTAAATAACTAAATAACTAAATAACTAAATAACTAAATAACTAAATAACTAAATAACTAAATAACTAAATAACTAAATAACTAAATAACTAAATAACTAAATAACTAAATAACTAAATAACTAAATAACTAAATAACTAAATAACTAAATAACTAAATAACTAAATAACTAAATAACTAAATAACTAAATAACTAAATAACTAAATAACTAAATAACTAAATAACTAAATAACTAAATAACTAAATAACTAAATAACTAAATAACTAAATAACTAAATAACTAAATAACTAAATAACTAAATAAACTAAATAACTAAATAACTAAATAACTAAATAACTAAATAACTAAATAACTAAATAACTAAATAACTAAATAACTAAATAACTAAATAACTAAATAACTAAATAACTAAATAACTAAATAACTAAATACTAAATAACTAAATAACTAAATAACTAAATAACTAAATAACTAAATAACTAAATAACTAAATAACTAAATAACTAAATAACTAAATAACTAAATAACTAAATAACTAAATAACTAAATAACTAAATAACTAAATAACTAAATAACTAAATAACTAAATAACTAAATAACTAAATAACTAAATAACTAAATAACTAAATACTAAATAACTAAATAACTAAATAACTAAATAACTAAATAACTAAATAACTAAATAACTAAATAACTAAATAACTAAATAACTAAATAACTAAATAACTAAATAACTAAATAACTAAATAACTAAATAACTAAATAACTAAATAACTAAATAACTAAATAACTAAATAACTAAATAACTAAATAACTAAATAACTAAATAACTAAATAACTAAATAACTAAATAACTAAATAACTAAATAACTAAATAACTAAATAACTAAATAACTAAATAACTAAATAACTAAATAACTAAATAACTAAATAACTAAATAACTAAATAACTAAATAACTAAATAACTAAATAACTAAATAACTAAATAACTAAATAACTAAATAACTAAATAACTAAATAACTAAATAACTAAATAACTAAATAACTAAATAACTAAATAACTAAATAACTAAATAACTAAATAACTAAATAACTAAATAACTAAATAACTAAATAAACTAATAACTAAATAACTAAATAACTAAATAACTAAATAACTAAATAACTAAATAACTAAATAACTAAATAACTAAATAACTAAATAACTAAATAACTAAATAACTAAATAACTAAATAACTAAATAACTAAATAACTAAATAACTAAATAACTAAATAACTAAATAACTAAATAACTAAATAACTAAATAACTAAATAACAAATAACTAATACTAATAACTAAATAACTAAATAACTAAATAACTAAATAACTAAATAACTAAATAACTAAATAACTAAATAACTAAATAACTAAATAACTAAATAACTAAATAACTAAATAACTAAATAACTAAATAACTAAATAACTAAATAACTAAATAACTAAATAACTAAATAACTAAATAACTAAATAACTAAATAACTAAATAACTAAATAACTAAATAACTAAATAACTAAATAACTAAATAACTAAATAACTAAATAACTAAATAACTAAATAACTAAATAACTAAATAACTAAATAACTAAATAACTAAATAACTAAATAACTAAATAACTAAATAACTAAATAACTAAATAACTAAATAACTAAATAACTAAATAACTAAATAACTAAATAACTAAATAACTAAATAACTAAATAACTAAATAACTAAATAACTAAATAACTAAATAACTAAATAACTAAATAACTAAATAACTAAATAACTAAATAACTAAATACTAAATAACTAAATAACTAAATAACTAAATAACTAAATAACTAAATAACTAAATAACTAAATAACTAAATAACTAAATAACTAAAAACTAAATAACTAAATAACTAAATAACTAAATAACTAAATAACAAAATAACTAAATAACTAAATAACTAAATAACTAAATAACTAAATAACTAAATAACTAAATAACTAAATAACTAAATAACTAAATAACTAAATAACTAAATAACTAAATAACTAAATAACTAAATAACTAAATAACTAAATAACTAAATAACTAAATAACTAAATAACTAAATAACTAAATAACTAAATAACTAAATAACTAAATAACTAAATAACTAAATAACTAAATAACTAAATAACTAAATAACTAAATAACTAAATAACTAAATAACTAAATAACTAAATAACTAAATAACTAAATAACTAAATAACTAAATAACTAAATAACTAAATAACTAAATAACTAAATAACTAAATAACTAAATAACTAAATAACTAAATAACTAAATAACTAAATAACTAAATAACTAATAACTAAATAACTAAATAACTAAATAACTAAATAACTAAATAACTAAATAACTAAATAACTAAATAACTAAATAACTAAATAACTAAATAACTAAATAACTAAATAACTAAATAACTAAATAACTAAATAACTAAATAACTAAATAACTAAATAACTAAATAACTAAATAACTAAATAACTAAATAACTAAATAACTAAATAACTAAATAACTAAATAACTAAATAACTAAATAACTAAATAACTAAATAACTAAATAACTAAATAACTAAATAACTAAATAACTAAATAACTAAATAACTAAATAACTAAATAACTAAATAACTAAATAACTAAATAACTAAATAACTAAATAACTAAATAACTAAATAACTAAATAACTAAATAACTAAATAACTAAATAACTAAATAACTAAATAACTAAATAACTAAATAACTAAATAACTAAATAACTAAATAACTAAATAACTAAATAACTAAATAACTAAATAACTAAATAACTAAAATAACTAAATACTAAATAACTAAATAACAAACTAAATAACTAAATAACTAAATAACTAAATAACTAAATAACTAAATAACTAAATAACTAAATAACTAAATAACTAAATAACTAAATAACTAAATAACTAACTAACTAAATAACTAAATAACTAAATAACTAAATAACTAAATAACTAAATAACTAAATAACTAAATAACTAAATAACTAAATAACTAAATAACTAAATAACTAAATAACTAAATAACTAAATAACTAAATAACTAAATAACTAAATAACTAAATAACTAAATAACTAAATAACTAAATAACTAAATAACTAAATAACTAAATAACTAAATAACTAAATAACTAAATAACTAAATAACTAAATAACTAAATAACTAAATAACTAAATAACTAAATAACTAAATAACTAAATAACTAAATAACTAAATAACTAAATAACTAAATAACTAAATAACTAAATACTAAATAACTAAATAACTAAATAACTAAATAACTAAATAACTAAATAACTAAATAACTAAATAACTAAATAACTAAATAACTAAATAACTAAATAACTAAATAACTAAATAACTAAATAACTAAATAACTAAATAACTAAATAACTAAATAACTAAATAACTAAATAACTAAATAAACTAAATAACTAAATAACTAAATAACTAAAAACTAAATAACTAAATAACTAAATAACTAAATAACTAAATAACTAAATAACTAAATAACTAAATAACTAAATAACTAAATAACTAAATAACTAAATAACTAAATAACTAAATAACTAAATAACTAAATAACTAAATAACTAAAAACTAAATAACTAAATAACTAAATAACTAAATAACTAAATAACTAAATAACTAAATAACTAAATAACTAAATAACTAAATAACTAAATAACTAAATAACTAAATAACTAAATAACTAAATAACTAAATAACTAAATAACTAAATAACTAAATAACTAAATAACTAAATAACTAAATAACTAAATAACTAAATAACTAAATAACTAAATAACTAAATAACTAAATAACTAAATAACTAAATAACTAAATAACTAAATAACTAAATAACTAAATAACTAAATAACTAAATAACTAAATAACTAAATAACTAAATAACTAAATAACTAAATAACTAAATAACTAAATAACTAAATAACTAAATAACTAAATAACTAAATAACTAAATAACTAAATAACTAAATAACTAAATAACTAAATAACTAAATAACTAATAACTAAATAACTAAATAACTAATAACTAAATAACTAAATAACTAAATAACTAAATAACTAAATAACTAAATAACTAAATAACTAAATAACTAATAACTAAATAACTAAATAACTAAATAACTAAATAACTAAATAACTAAATAACTAAATAACTAAATAACTAAATACTAAATAACTAAATAACTAAATAACTAAATAACTAAATAACTAAAATAACTAAATAACTAAATAACTAAATAACTAAATAACTAAATAACTAAATAACTAAATAACTAAATAACTAAATAACTAAATAACTAAATAACTAAATAACTAAATAACTAAATAACTAAACTAATAACTAAATAACTAAATAACTAAATAACTAAATAACTAAATAACTAAATAACTAAATAACTAAATAACTAAATAACTAAATAACTAAATAACTAATACTAAATAACTAAATAACTAAATAACTAAATAACTAAATAACTAAATAACTAAATAACTAAATAACTAAATAACTAAATAACTAAATAACTAAATAACTAAATAACTAAATAACTAAATAACTAAATAACTAAATAACTAAATAACTAAATAACTAAATAACTAAATAACTAAATAACTAAATAACTAAATAACTAAATAACTAAATAACTAAACTAAACTAAATAACTAAATAACTAAATAACTAAATAACTAAATAACTAAATAACTAAATAACTAAATAACTAAATAACTAAATAACTAAATAACTAAATAACTAAATAACTAAATAACTAAATAACTAAATAACTAAATAACTAAATAACTAAATAACTAAAGTAACTAAATAACTAAATAACTAAATAACTAAATAACTAAATAACTAAATAACTAAATAACTAAATAACTAAATAACTAAATAACTAAATAACTAAATAACTAAATAACTAAATAACTAAATAACTAAATAACTAAATAACTAAATAACTAAATAACTAATACTAAATAACTAAATAACTAAATAACTAAATAACTAAATAACTAAATAACTAAATAACTAAATAACTAAATAACTAAATAACTAAATAACTAAATAACTAAATAACTAAATAACTAAATAACTAAATAACTAAATAACTAAATAACTAAATAACTAAAAATAACTAAATAACTAAATAACTAAATAACTAAATACTAAATAACTAAATAACTAAATAACTAAATAACTAAATAACTAAATAACTAAATAACTAAATAACTAAATAACTAAATAACTAAATAACTAAATAACTAAATAACTAAATAACTAAATAACTAAATAACTAAATAACTAAATAACTAAATAACTAAATAACTAAATAACTAAATAACTAAATAACTAAATAACTAAATAACTAAATAACTAAATAACTAAATAACTAAATAACTAAATAACTAAATAACTAAATAACTAAATAACTAAATAACTAAATAACTAAATAACTAAATAACTAAATAACTAAATAACTAAATAACTAAATAACTAAATAACTAAATAACTAAATAACTAAATAACTAAATAACTAATAACTAAATAACTAAATAACTAAATAACTAAATAACTAAATAACTAAATAACTAAATAACTAAATACTAAATAACTAAATAACTAAATAACTAAATAACTAAATAACTAAATAACTAAATAACTAAATAACTAAATAACTAAATAACTAAATAACTAAATAACTAAATAACTAAATAACTAAATAACTAAATAACTAAATAACTAAATAATAACTAAATAACTAAATAACTAAATAACTAAATAACTAAATAACTAAATAACTAATAACTAATAACTAAATAACTAAATAACTAAATAACTAAATAACTAAATAACTAAATAACTAAATAACTAAATAACTAAATAACTAAATAACTAAATAACTAAATAACTAAATAACTAAATAACTAAATAACTAAATAACTAAATAACTAAATAACTAAATAACTAAATAACTAATAAAATAACTAAATAACTAAATAACTAAATAACTAAATAACTAAATAACTAAATAACTAAATAACTAAATAACTAAATAACTAAATAACTAAATAACTAAATAACTAAATAACTAAATAACTAAATAACTAAATAACTAAATAACTAAATAACTAAATAACTAAATAACTAAATAACTAAATAACTAAATAACTAAATAACTAAATAACTAAATAACTAAATAACTAAATAACTAAATAACTAAATAACTAAATAACTAAATAACTAAATAACTAAATAACTAAATAACTAAATAACTAAATAACTAAATAACTAAATAACTAAATAACTAAATAACTAAATAACTAAATAACTAAATAACTAAATAACTAAATAACTAACTAAATAACTAAATAACTAAATAACTAAATAACTAAATAACTAAATAACTAAATAACTAAATAACTAAATAACTAAATAACTAAATAACTAAATAACTAAATAACTAAATAACTAAATAACTAAATAACTAAATAACTAAATAACTAAATAACTAAATAACTAAATACTAAATAACTAAATAACTAAATAACTAAATAACTAAATAACTAAATAACTAAATAACTAAATAACTAAATAACTAAATAACTAAATAACTAAATAACTAAATAACTAAATAACTAAATAACTAAATAACTAAATAACTAAATAACTAAATAACTAAATAACTAAATAACTAAATAACTAAATAACTAAATAACTAAATAACTAAATAACTAAATAACTAAATAACTAAATAACTAAATAACTAAATAACTAAATAACTAAATAACTAAATAACTAAATAACTAAATAACTAAATAACTAAATAACTAAATAACTAAATAACTAAATAACTAAATAACTAAATAACTAAATAACTAAATAACTAAATAACTAAATAACTAAATAACTAAATAACTAAATAACTAAATAACTAAATAACTAAATAACTAAATAACTAATAACTAAATAACTAAATAACTAAATAACTAAATAACTAAATAACTAAATAACTAAATAACTAAATAACTAAATAACTAAATAACTAAATAACTAAATAACTAAATAACTAAATAACTAAATAACTAAATAACTAAATAACTAAATAACTAAATAACTAAATAACTAAATAACTAAATAACTAAATAACTAAATAACTAAATAACTAAATAACTAAATAACTAAATAACTAATAACTAAATAACTAAATAACTAAATAACTAAATAACTAAATAACTAAATAACTAAATAACTAAATAACTAAATAACTAATAACTAAATAACTAAATAACTAAATAACTAAATAACTAAATAACTAAATAACTAAATAACTAAATAACTAAATAACTAAATAACTAAATAACTAAATAACTAAATAACTAAATAACTAAATAACTAAATAACTAAATAACTAAATAACTAAATAACTAAATAACTAAATAACTAAATAACTAAATAACTAAATAACTAAATAACTAAATAACAAATAACTAAATAACTAAATAACTAAATAACTAAATAACTAAATAACTAAATAACTAAATAACTAAATAACTAAATAACTAAATAACTAAATAACTAAATAACTAAATAACTAAATAACTAAATAACTAAATAACTAAATAACTAAATAACTAAATAACTAAATAACTAAATAACTAAATAACTAAATAACTAAATAACTAAATAACTAAATAACTAAATAACTAAATAACTAAATAACTAAACTAACTAAATAACTAAATAACTAAATAACTAAATAACTAAATAACTAAATAACTAAATAACTAAATAACTAAATAACTAAATAACTAAATAACTAAATAACTAAATAACTAAATAACTAAATAACTAAATAACTAAATAACTAAATAACTAAATAACTAAATAACTAAATAACTAAATAACTAAATAACTAAATAACTAAATAACTAAATAACTAAATAACTAAATAACTAAAATAACTAAATAACTAAATAACTAAATAACTAAATAACTAATAAATAACTAAATAACTAAATAACTAAATAACTGAAATAACTAAATAACTAAATAACTAAATAACTAAATAACTAAATAACTAAATAACTAAATAACTAAATAACTAAATAACTAAATAACTAAATAACTAAATAACTAAATAACTAAATAACTAAATAACTAAATAACTAAATAACTAAAAAACTAAATAACTAAATAACTAAATAACTAAATAACTAAATAAACTAAATAACTAAATAACTAAATAACTAAATAACTTAATAACTAAATAACTAAATAACTAAATAACTAAATAACTAAATAACTAATAACTAAATAACTAAATAACTAAATAACTAAATAACTAAATAACTAAATAACTAAATAACTAAATAACTAAATAACTAAATAACTAAATAACTAAATAACTAAATAACTAAATAACTAAATAACTAAATAACTAAATAACTAAATAACTAAATAACTAAATAACTAAATAACTAAATAACTAAATAACTAAATAACTAAATAACTAAATAACTAAATAACTAAAATAACTAAATAACTAAATAACTAAATAACTAAATAACTAAATAACTAAATAACTAAATAACTAAATAACTAAATAACTAAATAACTAAATAACTAAATAACTAAATAACTAAATAACTAAATAACTAAATAACTAAATAACTAAATAACTAAATAACTAAATAACAAAATAACTAAATAACTAAAACACAAAAAAACTAAATAACTAAATAACTAAATAACTAAATAACTAAATAACTAAATAACTAAATAACTAAATAACTAAATAACTAATAACTAAATAACTAAATAACTAAATAATAAATAACTAAATAACTAAATAACTAAATAACTAAATAACTAAATAACTAAATAACTAAATAACTAAATAACTAAATAACTAAATAAACTAATAACTAAATAACTAAATAACTAAATAACTAAATAACTAAATACTAAATAAACTAAATAACTAAATAACTAAATAACTAAATAACTAAATAACTAAATAACTAAATAACTAAATACTAAATAACTAAATAACTAAATAACTAAATAACTAAATAACTAATACTAAATAACTAAATAACTAAATAACTAAATAACTAAATAACTAAATAACTAAATAACTAAATAACATAAATAAAACTAAATAACTAAATAACTAAATAACTAAATAACTAAATAACTAAATAACTAAATAACTAAATAACTAAATAACTAAATACTAATAACTAAATAACTAAATAACTAAATAACTAAATAACTAAATAACCTAAATAACTAAATAACTAAATAACTAAATAACTAAATAACTAATAACTAAATAACTAAATAACTAAATAACTAAATAACTAAATAACTAATAACTACATAACTAAATAACTAAATAACTAAATAACTAAATAACTAAATAAACTAAATAACTAAATAACTAAATAACTAAATAACTAAATAACTAAATAACTAAATAACTAAATAACTAATAACTAAATAACTAAATAAACTAAATAACTAAATAACTAAAATAACTAAATAACTAAATAACTAAATAACTAAATAACTAAATAACTAAATAACTAAATAACTAAATAACTAAATAACTAATAACTAAATAACTAAATAAACTAAATAACTAAATAACTAAATAACTAAATAACTAAATAACTAAATAACTAAATAACTAAATAACTAAATAACTAAATAACTAAATAACTAAATAACTAAATAACTAAATAACTAAATAACTAAATAACTAAATAACTAAATAACTAAATAACTAAATAACTAAATAACTAAATAACTAAAACTAACTAAACTAACTAAACTAACTAAATAACTAAATAAACTAAATAACTAAATAACTAAATAACTAAATAACTAAATAACTAAATAACTAAATAAAACTAAATAACTAAATAACTAAATAACTAAATAACTAAATAACTAAATAACTAAATAACTAAATAACTAAATAACTAAATAACTAAATAACTAAATAACTAAATAACTAAATAACTAAATAACTAAATAACTAAATAACTAAATAACTAAATAACTAAATAACTAAATAACTAAATAACTAAATAACTAAATAACTAAATAACTAAAATATCTAAATACTAAATAACTAAATAACTAAATAACTAAATAATAAATAACTAAATAACTAAATAACTAAATAACTAAATAACTAAATAACTAAATAACTAAATAACTAAATAACTAAATAACTAAATAACTAAATAACTAAATAACTAAATAACTAAATAACTAAATAACTAAATAACTAAATAACTAAATAACTAAATAACTAAATAACTAATAACTAAATAACTAAATAACTAAATAACTAAATAACTAAATAACTAAATAACTAAATAACTAAATAACTAAATAACTAAATAACTAAAACTAATACTAAATAACTAAATAACTAAATAACTAAATAACTAAATAACTAAATAACTAAATAACTAAATAACTAAATAACTAAATAACTAAATAACTAAATAACTAAATAACTAAATAACTAAATAACTAAATAACTAAATAACTAAATAACTAAATAACTAAATAACTAAATAACTAAATAAACTAAATAACTAAATAACTAAATAACTAAATAACTAAATAACTAAATAACTAAATAACTAAATAACTAAATAACTAAATAACTAAATAACTAAATAACTAAATAACTAAATAACTAAATAACTAAATAACTAAATAACTAAATAACTAAATAACTAAATAACTAAATAACTAAATAACTAAATAACTAAATAACTAAATAACTAAATAACTAAATAACTAAATAACTAAATAACTAAATAACTAAATAACTAAATAACTAAATAACTAAATAACTAAATAACTAAATAACTAAATAACTAAATAACTAAATAACTAAATAACTAAATAACTAAATAACTAATAACTAAATAACTAAATAACTAAATAACTAAATAACTAAATAACTAAATAACTAAATAACTAAATAACTAAATAACTAAATAACTAAATAACTAAATAACTAAATAACTAAATAACTAAATAACTAAATAACTAAATAACTAAATAACTAAATAACTAAATAACTAAATAACTAAATAACTAAATAACTAAAATAACTAAATAACTAAATAACTAAATAACTAAATAACTAATAACTAAATAACTAAATAACTAAAATAACTAAATAACTAAATAACTAAATAACTAAATAACTAAATAACTAAATAACTAAATAACTAAATAACTAAATAACTAAATAACTAAATAACTAAATAACTAAATAACTAAATAACTAAATAACTAAATAACTAAATAACTAAATAACTAAATAACTAAATAACTAAATAACTAAATAACTAAATAACTAAATAACTAAATAACTAAATAACTAAATAACTAAATAACTAAATAACTAAATAACTAAATAACTAAATAACTAAATAACTAAATAACTAAATAACTAAATAACTAAATAACTAAATAACTAAATAACTAAATAACTAAATAACTAAATAACTAAATAACTAAATAACTAAATAACTAAATAACTAAATAACTAAATAACTAAATAACTAAATAACTAAATAACTAAATAACTAAATAACTAAATAACTAAATAACTAAATAACTAAATAACTAAATAACTAAATAACTAAATAACTAAATAACTAAATAACTAAATAACTAAATAACTAAATAACTAAATAACTAAATAACTAAATAACTAAATAACTAAATAACTAAATAACTAAATAACTAAATAACTAAATAACTAAATAACTAAATAACTAAATAACTAAATAACTAAATAACTAAATAACTAAATAACTAAATAACTAAATAACTAAATAACTAAATAACTAAATAACAAAATAACTAAATAACTAAATAACTAAAAAACTAAATAACTAAATAACTAAATAACAAAATAACTAAATAACTAAATAACTAAATAACTAAATAACTAAATAACTAAATAACTAAATAACTAAATAACTAAATAACTAAATAACTAAATAACTAAATAACTAAATAACTAAATAACTAAATAACTAAATAACTAAATAACTAAATAACTAAATAACTAAATAACTAAATAACTAAATAACTAAATAACTAAATAACTAAAATAACTAAATAACTAAATAACTAAATAACTAAATAACTAAATAACTAAATAACTAAATAACTAAATAACTAAATAACTAAATAACTAAATAACTAAATAACTAAATAACTAAATAACTAAATAACTAAATAACTAAATAACTAAATAACTAAATAACTAAATAACTAAATAACTAAATAACTAAATAACTAAATAACTAAATAACTAAATAACTAAATAACTAAATAACTAATAACTAAATAACTAAATAACTAAATAACTAAATAACTAAATAACTAAATAACTAAATAACTAAATAACTAAATAACTAAATAACTAAATAACTAAATAACTAAATAACTAAATAACTAAATAACTAAATAACTAAATAACTAAATAACTAAATAACTAAATAACTAAATAACTAAATAACTAAATATAACTAAATAACTAAATAACTAAATAACTAAATAACTAAATAACTAAATAACTAAATAACTAAATAACTAAATAACTAAATAACTAAATAACTAAATAACTAAATAACTAAATAACTAAATAACTAAATAACTAAATAACTAAATAACTAAATAACTAAATAACTAAATAACTAAATAACTAAATAACTAAATAACTAAATAACTAAATAACTAAATAACTAAATAACTAAATAACTAAATAACTAAATAACTAAATAACTAAATAACTAAATAACTAAATAACTAAATAACTAAATAACTAAATAACTAAATAACTAAATAACTAAATAACTAAATAACTAAATAACTAAATAACTAAATAACTAAATAACTAAATAACTAAATAACTAAATAACTAAATAACTAAATAACTAAATAACTAAATAACTAAATAACTAAATAACTAAATAACTAAATAACTAAATAACTAAATAACTAAATAACTAAATAACTAAATAACTAAATAACTAAATAACTAAATAACTAAATAACTAAATAACTAAATAACTAAATAACTAAATAACTAAATAACTAAATAACTAAATAACTAAATAACTAAATAACTAAATAACTAAATAACTAAATAACTAAATAACTAAATAACTAAATAACTAAATAACTAAATAACTAAATAACTAAATAACTAAATAACTAAATAACTAAATAACTAAATAACTAAATAACTAAATAACTAAATAACTAAATAACTAAATAACTAAATAACTAAATAACTAAATAACTAAATAACTAAATAACTAAATAACTAAATAACTAAATAACTAAATAACTAAATAACTAAATAACTAAATAACTAAATAACTAAATAACTAAATAACTAAATAACTAAATAACTAAATAACTAAATAACTAAATAACTAAATAACTAAATAACTAAATAACTAAATAACTAAATAACTAAATAACTAAATAACTAAATAACTAAATAACTAAATAACTAAATAACTAAATAACTAAATAACTAAATAACTAAATAACTAAATAACTAAATAACTAAATAACTAAATAACTAAATAACTAAATAACTAAATAACTAAATAACTAAATAACTAAATAACTAAATAACTAAATAACTAAATAACTAAATAACTAAATAACTAAATAACTAAATAACTAAATAACTAAATAACTAAATAACTAAATAACTAAATAACTAAATAACTAAATAACTAAATAACTAAATAACTAAATAACTAAATAACTAAATAACTAAATAACTAAATAACTAAATAACTAAATAACTAAATAACTAAATAACTAAATAACTAAATAACTAAATAACTAAATAACTAAATAACTAAATAACTAAATAACTAAATAACTAAATAACTAAATAACTAAATAACTAAATAACTAAATAACTAAATAACTAAATAACTAAATAACTAAATAACTAAATAACTAAATAACTAAATAACTAAATAACTAAATAACTAAATAACTAAATAACTAAATAACTAAATAACTAAATAACTAAATAACTAAATAACTAAATAACTAAATAACTAAATAACTAAATAACTAAATAACTAAATAACTAAATAACTAAATAACTAAATAACTAAATAACTAAATAACTAAATAACTAAATAACTAAATAACTAAATAACTAAATAACTAAATAACTAAATAACTAAATAACTAAATAACTAAATAACTAAATAACTAAATAACTAAATAACTAAATAACTAAATAACTAAATAACTAAATAACTAAATAACTAAATAACTAAATAACTAAATAACTAAATAACTAAATAACTAAATAACTAAATAACTAAATAACTAAATAACTAAATAACTAAATAACTAAATAACTAAATAACTAAATAACTAAATAACTAAATAACTAAATAACTAAATAACTAAATAACTAAATAACTAAATAACTAAATAACTAAATAACTAAATAACTAAATAACTAAATAACTAAATAACTAAATAACTAAATAACTAAATAACTAAATAACTAAATAACTAAATAACTAAATAACTAAATAACTAAATAACTAAATAAATAACTAAATAACTAAATAACTAAATAACTAAATAACTAAATAACTAAATAACTAAATAACTAAATAACTAAATAACTAAATAACTAAATAACTAAATAACTAAATAACTAAATAACTAAATAACTAAATAACTAAATAACTAAATAACTAAATAACTAAATAACTAAATAACTAAATAACTAAATAACTAAATAACTAAATAACTAAATAACTAAATAACTAAATAACTAAATAACTAAATAACTAAATAACTAAATAACTAAATAACTAAATAACTAAATAACTAAATAACTAAATAACTAAATAACTAAATAACTAAATAACTAAATAACTAAATAACTAAATAACTAAATAACTAAATAACTAAATAACTAAATAACTAAATAACTAAATAACTAAATAACTAAATAACTAAATAACTAAATAACTAAATAACTAAATAACTAAATAACTAAATAACTAAATAACTAAATAACTAAATAACTAAATAACTAAATAACTAAATAACTAAATAACTAAATAACTAAATAACTAAATAACTAAATAACTAAATAACTAAATAACTAAATAACTAAATAACTAAATAACTAAATAACTAAATAACTAAATAACTAAATAACTAAATAACTAAATAACTAAATAACTAAATAACTAAATAACTAAATAACTAAATAACTAAATAACTAAATAACTAAATAACTAAATAACTAAATAACTAAATAACTAAATAACTAAATAACTAAATAACTAAATAACTAAATAACTAAATAACTAAATAACTAAATAACTAAATAACTAAATAACTAAATAACTAAATAACTAAATAACTAAATAACTAAATAACTAAATAACTAAATAACTAAATAACTAAATAACTAAATAACTAAATAACTAAATAACTAAATAACTAAATAACTAAATAACTAAATAAC
>CALUEK010000489.1:0-22558 GCA_944039245.1 Nebria salina | reverse complement strand
TAACTAAATAACTAAATAACTAAATAACTAAATAACTAAATAACTAAATAACTAAATAACTAAATAACTAAATAACTAAATAACTAAATAACTAAATAACTAAATAACTAAATAACTAAATAACTAAATAACTAAATAACTAAATAACTAAATAACTAAATAACTAAATAACTAAATAACTAAATAACTAAATAACTAAATAACTAAATAACTAAATAACTAAATAACTAAATAACTAAATAACTAAATAACTAAATAACTAAATAACTAAATAACTAAATAACTAAATAACTAAATAACTAAATAACTAAATAACTAAATAACTAAATAACTAAATAACTAAATAACTAAATAACTAAATAACTAAATAACTAAATAACTAAATAACTAAATAACTAAATAACTAACTAACTAACTAAATAACTAAATAACTAAATAACTAAACTAAATAACTAAATAACTAAATAACTAAATAACTAAATAACTAAATAACTAAATAACTAAATAACTAAATAACTAAATAACTAAATAACTAAATAACTAAATAACTAAATAACTAAATAACTAAATAACTAAATAACTAAATAACTAAATAACTAAATAACTAAATAACTAAATAACTAAATAACTAAATAACTAAATAACTAAATAACTAAATAACTAAATAACTAAATAACTAAATAACTAAATAACTAAATAACTAAATAACTAAATAACTAAATAACTAAATAACTAAATAACTAAATAACTAAATAACTAAATAACTAAATAACTAAATAACTAAATAACTAAATAACTAAATAACTAAATAACTAAATAACTAAATAACTAAATAACTAAATAACTAAATAACTAAATAACTAAATAACTAAATAACTAAATAACTAAATAACTAAATAACTAAATAACTAAATAACTAAATAACTAAATAACTAAATAACTAAATAACTAAATAACTAAATAACTAAATAACTAAATAACTAAATAACTAAATAACTAAATAACTAAATAACTAAATAACTAAATAACTAAATAACTAAATAACTAAATAACTAAATAACTAAATAACTAAATAACTAAATAACTAAATAACTAAATAACTAAATAACTAAATAACTAAATAACTAAATAACTAAATAACTAAATAACTAAATAACTAAATAACTAAATAACTAAATAACTAAATAACTAAATAACTAAATAACTAAATAACTAAATAACTAAATAACTAAATAACTAAATAACTAAATAACTAAATAACTAAATAACTAAATAACTAAATAACTAAATAACTAAATAACTAAATAACTAAATAACTAAATAACTAAATAACTAAATAACTAAATAACTAAATAACTAAATAACTAAATAACTAAATAACTAAATAACTAAATAACTAAATAACTAAATAACTAAATAACTAAATAACTAAATAACTAAATAACTAAATAACTAAATAACTAAATAACTAAATAACTAAATAACTAAATAACTAAATAACTAAATAACTAAATAACTAAATAACTAAATAACTAAATAACTAAATAACTAAATAACTAAATAACTAAATAACTAAATAACTAAATAACTAAATAACTAAATAACTAAATAACTAAATAACTAAATAACTAAATAACTAAATAACTAAATAACTAAATAACTAAATAACTAAATAACTAAATAACTAAATAACTAAATAACTAAATAACTAAATAACTAAATAACTAAATAACTAAATAACTAAATAACTAAATAACTAAATAACTAAATAACTAAATAACTAAATAACTAAATAACTAAATAACTAAATAACTAAATAACTAAATAACTAAATAACTAAATAACTAAATAACTAAATAACTAAATAACTAAATAACTAAATAACTAAATAACTAAATAACTAAATAACTAAATAACTAAATAACTAAATAACTAAATAACTAAATAACTAAATAACTAAATAACTAAATAACTAAATAACTAAATAACTAAATAACTAAATAACTAAATAACTAAATAACTAAATAACTAAATAACTAAATAACTAAATAACTAAATAACTAAATAACTAAATAACTAAATAACTAAATAACTAAATAACTAAATAACTAAATAACTAAATAACTAAATAACTAAATAACTAAATAACTAAATAACTAAATAACTAAATAACTAAATAACTAAATAACTAAATAACTAAATAACTAAATAACTAAATAACTAAATAACTAAATAACTAAATAACTAAATAACTAAATAACTAAATAACTAAATAACTAAATAACTAAATAACTAAATAACTAAATAACTAAATAACTAAATAACTAAATAACTAAATAACTAAATAACTAAATAACTAAATAACTAAATAACTAAATAACTAAATAACTAAATAACTAAATAACTAAATAACTAAATAACTAAATAACTAAATAACTAAATAACTAAATAACTAAATAACTAAATAACTAAATAACTAAATAACTAAATAACTAAATAACTAAATAACTAAATAACTAAATAACTAAATAACTAAATAACTAAATAACTAAATAACTAAATAACTAAATAACTAAATAACTAAATAACTAAATAACTAAATAACTAAATAACTAAATAACTAAATAACTAAATAACTAAATAACTAAATAACTAAATAACTAAATAACTAAATAACTAAATAACTAAATAACTAAATAACTAAATAACTAAATAACTAAATAACTAAATAACTAAATAACTAAATAACTAAATAACTAAATAACTAAATAACTAAATAACTAAATAACTAAATAACTAAATAACTAAATAACTAAATAACTAAATAACTAAATAACTAAATAACTAAATAACTAAATAACTAAATAACTAAATAACTAAATAACTAAATAACTAAATAACTAAATAACTAAATAACTAAATAACTAAATAACTAAATAACTAAATAACTAAATAACTAAATAACTAAATAACTAAATAACTAAATAACTAAATAACTAAATAACTAAATAACTAAATAACTAAATAACTAAATAACTAAATAACTAAATAACTAAATAACTAAATAACTAAATAACTAAATAACTAAATAACTAAATAACTAAATAACTAAATAACTAAATAACTAAATAACTAAATAACTAAATAACTAAATAACTAAATAACTAAATAACTAAATAACTAAATAACTAAATAACTAAATAACTAAATAACTAAATAACTAAATAACTAAATAACTAAATAACTAAATAACTAAATAACTAAATAACTAAATAACTAAATAACTAAATAACTAAATAACTAAATAACTAAATAACTAAATAACTAAATAACTAAATAACTAAATAACTAAATAACTAAATAACTAAATAACTAAATAACTAAATAACTAAATAACTAAATAACTAAATAACTAAATAACTAAATAACTAAATAACTAAATAACTAAATAACTAAATAACTAAATAACTAAATAACTAAATAACTAAATAACTAAATAACTAAATAACTAAATAACTAAATAACTAAATAACTAAATAACTAAATAACTAAATAACTAAATAACTAAATAACTAAATAACTAAATAACTAAATAACTAAATAACTAAATAACTAAATAACTAAATAACTAAATAACTAAATAACTAAATAACTAAATAACTAAATAACTAAATAACTAAATAACTAAATAACTAAATAACTAAATAACTAAATAACTAAATAACTAAATAACTAAATAACTAAATAACTAAATAACTAAATAACTAAATAACTAAATAACTAAATAACTAAATAACTAAATAACTAAATAACTAAATAACTAAATAACTAAATAACTAAATAACTAAATAACTAAATAACTAAATAACTAAATAACTAAATAACTAAATAACTAAATAACTAAATAACTAAATAACTAAATAACTAAATAACTAAATAACTAAATAACTAAATAACTAAATAACTAAATAACTAAATAACTAAATAACTAAATAACTAAATAACTAAATAACTAAATAACTAAATAACTAAATAACTAAATAACTAAATAACTAAATAACTAAATAACTAAATAACTAAATAACTAAATAACTAAATAACTAAATAACTAAATAACTAAATAACTAAATAACTAAATAACTAAATAACTAAATAACTAAATAACTAAATAACTAAATAACTAAATAACTAAATAACTAAATAACTAAATAACTAAATAACTAAATAACTAAATAACTAAATAACTAAATAACTAAATAACTAAATAACTAAATAACTAAATAACTAAATAACTAAATAACTAAATAACTAAATAACTAAATAACTAAATAACTAAATAACTAAATAACTAAATAACTAAATAACTAAATAACTAAATAACTAAATAACTAAATAACTAAATAACTAAATAACTAAATAACTAAATAACTAAATAACTAAATAACTAAATAACTAAATAACTAAATAACTAAATAACTAAATAACTAAATAACTAAATAACTAAATAACTAAATAACTAAATAACTAAATAACTAAATAACTAAATAACTAAATAACTAAATAACTAAATAACTAAATAACTAAATAACTAAATAACTAAATAACTAAATAACTAAATAACTAAATAACTAAATAACTAAATAACTAAATAACTAAATAACTAAATAACTAAATAACTAAATAACTAAATAACTAAATAACTAAATAACTAAATAACTAAATAACTAAATAACTAAATAACTAAATAACTAAATAACTAAATAACTAAATAACTAAATAACTAAATAACTAAATAACTAAATAACTAAATAACTAAATAACTAAATAACTAAATAACTAAATAACTAAATAACTAAATAACTAAATAACTAAATAACTAAATAACTAAATAACTAAATAACTAAATAACTAAATAACTAAATAACTAAATAACTAAATAACTAAATAACTAAATAACTAAATAACTAAATAACTAAATAACTAAATAACTAAATAACTAAATAACTAAATAACTAAATAACTAAATAACTAAATAACTAAATAACTAAATAACTAAATAACTAAATAACTAAATAACTAAATAACTAAATAACTAAATAACTAAATAACTAAATAACTAAATAACTAAATAACTAAATAACTAAATAACTAAATAACTAAATAACTAAATAACTAAATAACTAAATAACTAAATAACTAAATAACTAAATAACTAAATAACTAAATAACTAAATAACTAAATAACTAAATAACTAAATAACTAAATAACTAAATAACTAAATAACTAAATAACTAAATAACTAAATAACTAAATAACTAAATAACTAAATAACTAAATAACTAAATAACTAAATAACTAAATAACTAAATAACTAAATAACTAAATAACTAAATAACTAAATAACTAAATAACTAAATAACTAAATAACTAAATAACTAAATAACTAAATAACTAAATAACTAAATAACTAAATAACTAAATAACTAAATAACTAAATAACTAAATAACTAAATAACTAAATAACTAAATAACTAAATAACTAAATAACTAAATAACTAAATAACTAAATAACTAAATAACTAAATAACTAAATAACTAAATAACTAAATAACTAAATAACTAAATAACTAAATAACTAAATAACTAAATAACTAAATAACTAAATAACTAAATAACTAAATAACTAAATAACTAAATAACTAAATAACTAAATAACTAAATAACTAAATAACTAAATAACTAAATAACTAAATAACTAAATAACTAAATAACTAAATAACTAAATAACTAAATAACTAAATAACTAAATAACTAAATAACTAAATAACTAAATAACTAAATAACTAAATAACTAAATAACTAAATAACTAAATAACTAAATAACTAAATAACTAAATAACTAAATAACTAAATAACTAAATAACTAAATAACTAAATAACTAAATAACTAAATAACTAAATAACTAAATAACTAAATAACTAAATAACTAAATAACTAAATAACTAAATAACTAAATAACTAAATAACTAAATAACTAAATAACTAAATAACTAAATAACTAAATAACTAAATAACTAAATAACTAAATAACTAAATAACTAAATAACTAAATAACTAAATAACTAAATAACTAAATAACTAAATAACTAAATAACTAAATAACTAAATAACTAAATAACTAAATAACTAAATAACTAAATAACTAAATAACTAAATAACTAAATAACTAAATAACTAAATAACTAAATAACTAAATAACTAAATAACTAAATAACTAAATAACTAAATAACTAAATAACTAAATAACTAAATAACTAAATAACTAAATAACTAAATAACTAAATAACTAAATAACTAAATAACTAAATAACTAAATAACTAAATAACTAAATAACTAAATAACTAAATAACTAAATAACTAAATAACTAAATAACTAAATAACTAAATAACTAAATAACTAAATAACTAAATAACTAAATAACTAAATAACTAAATAACTAAATAACTAAATAACTAAATAACTAAATAACTAAATAACTAAATAACTAAATAACTAAATAACTAAATAACTAAATAACTAAATAACTAAATAACTAAATAACTAAATAACTAAATAACTAAATAACTAAATAACTAAATAACTAAATAACTAAATAACTAAATAACTAAATAACTAAATAACTAAATAACTAAATAACTAAATAACTAAATAACTAAATAACTAAATAACTAAATAACTAAATAACTAAATAACTAAATAACTAAATAACTAAATAACTAAATAACTAAATAACTAAATAACTAAATAACTAAATAACTAAATAACTAAATAACTAAATAACTAAATAACTAAATAACTAAATAACTAAATAACTAAATAACTAAATAACTAAATAACTAAATAACTAAATAACTAAATAACTAAATAACTAAATAACTAAATAACTAAATAACTAAATAACTAAATAACTAAATAACTAAATAACTAAATAACTAAATAACTAAATAACTAAATAACTAAATAACTAAATAACTAAATAACTAAATAACTAAATAACTAAATAACTAAATAACTAAATAACTAAATAACTAAATAACTAAATAACTAAATAACTAAATAACTAAATAACTAAATAACTAAATAACTAAATAACTAAATAACTAAATAACTAAATAACTAAATAACTAAATAACTAAATAACTAAATAACTAAATAACTAAATAACTAAATAACTAAATAACTAAATAACTAAATAACTAAATAACTAAATAACTAAATAACTAAATAACTAAATAACTAAATAACTAAATAACTAAATAACTAAATAACTAAATAACTAAATAACTAAATAACTAAATAACTAAATAACTAAATAACTAAATAACTAAATAACTAAATAACTAAATAACTAAATAACTAAATAACTAAATAACTAAATAACTAAATAACTAAATAACTAAATAACTAAATAACTAAATAACTAAATAACTAAATAACTAAATAACTAAATAACTAAATAACTAAATAACTAAATAACTAAATAACTAAATAACTAAATAACTAAATAACTAAATAACTAAATAACTAAATAACTAAATAACTAAATAACTAAATAACTAAATAACTAAATAACTAAATAACTAAATAACTAAATAACTAAATAACTAAATAACTAAATAACTAAATAACTAAATAACTAAATAACTAAATAACTAAATAACTAAATAACTAAATAACTAAATAACTAAATAACTAAATAACTAAATAACTAAATAACTAAATAACTAAATAACTAAATAACTAAATAACTAAATAACTAAATAACTAAATAACTAAATAACTAAATAACTAAATAACTAAATAACTAAATAACTAAATAACTAAATAACTAAATAACTAAATAACTAAATAACTAAATAACTAAATAACTAAATAACTAAATAACTAAATAACTAAATAACTAAATAACTAAATAACTAAATAACTAAATAACTAAATAACTAAATAACTAAATAACTAAATAACTAAATAACTAAATAACTAAATAACTAAATAACTAAATAACTAAATAACTAAATAACTAAATAACTAAATAACTAAATAACTAAATAACTAAATAACTAAATAACTAAATAACTAAATAACTAAATAACTAAATAACTAAATAACTAAATAACTAAATAACTAAATAACTAAATAACTAAATAACTAAATAACTAAATAACTAAATAACTAAATAACTAAATAACTAAATAACTAAATAACTAAATAACTAAATAACTAAATAACTAAATAACTAAATAACTAAATAACTAAATAACTAAATAACTAAATAACTAAATAACTAAATAACTAAATAACTAAATAACTAAATAACTAAATAACTAAATAACTAAATAACTAAATAACTAAATAACTAAATAACTAAATAACTAAATAACTAAATAACTAAATAACTAAATAACTAAATAACTAAATAACTAAATAACTAAATAACTAAATAACTAAATAACTAAATAACTAAATAACTAAATAACTAAATAACTATAAATAACTAAATAACTAAATAACTAAATAACTAAATAACTAAATAACTAAATAACTAAATAACTAGAATAACTAAATAACTAAATAACTAAATAACTAAATAACTAAATAACTAAATAACTAAATAACTAAATAACTAAATAACTAAATAACTAAATAACTAAATAACTAAATAACTAAATAACTAAATAACTAAATAACTAAATAACTAAATAACTAAATAACTAAATAACTAAATAACTAAATAACTAAATAACTAAATAACTAAATAACTAAATAACTAAATAACTAAATAACTAAATAACTAAATAACTAAATAACTAAATAACTAAATAACTAAATAACTAAATAACTAAATAACTAAATAACTAAATAACTAAATAACTAAATAACTAAATAACTAAATAACTAAATAACTAAATAACTAAATAACTAAATAACTAAATAACTAAAATAACCTAAATAACTAAATAACTAAATAACTAAATAACTAAATAACTAAATAACTAAATAACTAAATAACTAAATAACTAAATAACTAAATAACTAATAACTAAATAACTAAATAACTAAATAACCTAAATAACTAAATAACTAATAACTAAAACTAAATAACTAAATAACTAAATAACTAAATAACTAAATAACTAAATAACTAAATAACTAAATAACTAAATAACTAAATAACTAAATAACTAAATAACTAAATAACTAAATAACTAAATAACTAAATAACTAAATAACTAAATAACTAAATAACTAAATAAACTAACTAAACTAACTAAACTAACTAAACTAACTAAACTAACTAAACTAACTATAACTAAATAACTAAATAACTAAATAACTAAATAACTAAATAACTAAATAACTAAATAACTAAATAACTAAATAACTAATAACTAAATAACTAAATAACTAAATAACTAAATAACTAAATAACTAAATAACTAAATAACTAAATAACTAAATAACTAAATAACTAAATAACTAAATAACTAAATAACTAAATAACTAAATAACTAAATAACTAAATAACTAAATAACTAAATAACTAAATAACTAAATAACTAATAACTAAATAACTAAATAACTAAATAACTAAATAACTAAATAACTAAATAACTAAATAAACTAAATAACTAAATAACTAAATAACTAAATAACTAAATAACTAAATAACTAAATAACTAAATAACTAAATAACTAAATAACTAAATAACTAAATAACTAAATAACTA
Organism: Nebria salina; assembly: GCA_944039245.1. NCBI lineage: Eukaryota > Metazoa > Arthropoda > Insecta > Coleoptera > Carabidae > Nebria > Nebria salina. The sequence goes on along the minus strand of CALUEK010000489.1, from coordinate 12,766 downwards.
AATAACTAAATAACTAAATAACTAATAACTAAATAACTAAATAACTAAATAACTAAATAACTAAATAACTAAATAACTAAATAACTAAATAACTAAATAACTAAATAACTAAATAACTAAATAACTAAATAACTAAATAACTAAATAACTAAATAACTAAATAACTAAATAACTAAATAACTAAATAACTAAATAACTAAATAACTAAATAACTAAATAACTAAATAACTAAATAACTAAATAACTAAATAACTAAATAACTAAATAACTAAATAACTAAATAACTAAATAACTAAATAACTAAATAACTAATAACTAAATAACTAAATAACTAAATAACTAAATAACTAACTAAATAACTAAATAACTAAATAACTAAATAACTAAATAACTAAATAACTAAATAACTAAATAACTAAATAACTAAATAACTAAATAACTAAATAACTAAATAACTAAATAACTAAATAACTAAATAACTAAATAACTAAATAACTAAATAACTAAATAACTAATAACTAAATAACTAAATAACTAAATAACTAAATAACTAAATAACTAAATAACTAAATAACTAAATAACTAAATAACTAAATAACTAAATAACTAAATAACTAAATAACTAAATAACTAAATAACTAAATAACTAAATAACTAAATAACTAAATAACTAAATAACTAAATAACTAAATAACTAAATAACTAATAACTAAATAACTAAATAAACTAAATAACTAAATAACTAAATAACTAAATAACTAAATAACTAAATAACTAAATAACTAAATAACTAAATAACTAAATAACTAAATAAACTAAATAACTAAATAACTAAATAACTAAATAACTAATAACTAAATAACTATACTAATAACTAAATAACTAAATAACTACTAATAACTAAATAACTAAATAACTAAATAACTAAATAACTAAATAACTAAATAACTAAATAACTAAATAACTAAAAACTAAATAACTAAATAACTAAATAACTAAATAACTAAATAACTAAATAACTAAATAACTAAATAACTAAATAACTAAATAACTAAATAACTAAATAACTAAATAACTAAATAACTAAATAACTAAATAACTAAATAACTAAATAACTAAATAACTAAATAACTAAATAACTAAATAACTAAATAACTAAATAACTAAATAACTAAATAACTAAATAACTAAATAACTAAATAACTAAATAACTAAATAACTAAATAACTAAAATAACTAAATAACTAATAACTAAATAACTAAATAACTAAATAACTAAATAACTAAATAACTAAATAACTAAATAACTAAATAACTAAATAACTAAATAACTAAATAACTAAATAACTAAATAACTAAATAACTAAATAACTAATAACTAAATAACTAAATAACTAAATACTAAATAACTAAATAACTAAATAACTAAATAACTAAATAACTAAATAACTAAATAACTAAATAACTAAATAACTAAATAACTAAATAACTAAATAACTAAATAACTAAATAACTAAATAACTAAATAACTAATAACTAAATAACTAAATAACTAAATAAACTAAATAACTAAATAACTAAATAACTAAATAACTAAATAACTAAATAACTAAATAACTAATAACTAAATAACTAAATAACTAAATAACTAAATAACTAAATAACTAAATAACTAAATAACTAAATAACTAAATAACTAAATAACTAAATAACTAAATAACTAAATAACTAAATAACTAAATAACTAAATAACTAAATAAACTAAATAACTAAATAACTAAATAACTAAATAACTAAATAACTAAATAACTAAATAACTAAATAACTAAATAACTAAATAACTAAATAACTAAATAACTAAATAACTAAATAACTAAATAACTAAATAACTAAATAACTAAATAACTAACTAAATAACTAAATAACTAAATAACTAAATAACTAATAACTAAATAACTAAATACTAAATAACTAAATAACTAAATAACTAAATAACTAAATAACTAAATAACTAAATAAACTAAATAACTAAATAACTAAATAACTAAATAACTAAATAACTAAATAACTAAATAACTAAATAACTAAATAACTAAATAACTAAATAACTAAATAACTAAATAACTAAATAACTAAATAACTAAATAACTAAATAACTAAATAACTAAATAACTAAATAACTAAATAACTAAATAACTAAATAACTAATAACTAAATAACTAAATAACTAAATAACTAAATAACTAAATAACTAAATAACTAAATAACTAATAACTAAATAACTAAATAACTAAATAACTAAATAACTAAATAACTAAATAACTAAATAACTAAATAACTAAATAACTAAATAACTAAATAACTAAATAACTAAATAACTAAATAACTAAATAACTAAATAACTAAATAACTAAATATAACTAAATAACTAAATAACTAAATAACTAAATAACTAAATAACTAAATAACTAAATAACTAAATAACTAAATAACTAAATAACTAAATAACTAAATAACTAAATAACTAAATAACTAAATAACTAAATAACTAAATAACTAAATAACTAAATAACTAAATAACTAAATAACTAAATAACTAAATAACTAAATAACTAAATAACTAAATAACTAAATATCTAAATAACTAAATAACTAAATAACTAAATAACTAAATAACTAAATAACTAAATAACTAAATAACTAAATAACTAAATAACTAAATAACTAAATAACTAAATAACTAAATAACTAAATAACTAAATAACTAAATAACTAAATAACTAAAATAACTAAATAACTAAATAACTAAATAACTAAATAACTAAATAACTAAATAACTAAATAACTAAATAACTAAATAAACTAAATAACTAAATAACTAAATAACTAAATAACTAAATAACTACTAAATAACTAAATAACTAAATAACTAAATAACTAAATAACTAAATAACTAAATAACTAAATAACTAAATAACTAAATACTAAATAACTAAATAACTAAATAACTAAATAACTAAATAACTAAATAACTAAATAACTAAATAACTAAATAACTAAATAACTAAATAACTAAATAACTAAATAACTAAATAACTAAATAACTAAATAACTAAATAACTAAATAACTAAATAACTAAATAACTAAATAACTAAATAACTAAATAACTAAATAACTAAATAACTAAATAACTAATTAACTAAATAACTAAATAACTAAATAACTAAATAACTAAATAACTAAATAACTAAATAACTAAATAACTAAATAACTAAATAACTAAATAACTAAATAACTAAATAACTAAATAACTAAATAACTAAATAACTAAATAACTAAATAACTAAATAACTAAATAACTAAATAACTAAATAACTAAATAACTAAATAACTAAATAACTAAATAACTAAATAACTAAATAACTAAATAACTAAATAACTAAATAACTAAATAACTAAATAACTAAATAACTAAATAACTAAATAACTAAATAACTAAATAACTAAATAACTAAATAACTAAATAACTAAATAACTAAATAACTAAATAACTAAATAACTAAATAACTAAATAACTAAATAACTAAATAACTAAATAACTAAATAACTAAATAACTAAATAACTAAATAACTAAATAACTAAATAACTAAATAACTAAATAACTAATTAACTAAATAACTAAATAACTAAATAACTAAATAACTAAATAACTAAATAACTAAATAACTAAATAACTAAATAACTAAATAACTAATAACTAAATAACTAAATAACTAAATAACTAAATAACTAAATAACTAAATAACTAAATAACTAAATAACTAAATAACTAAATAACTAAATAACTAAATAACTAAATAACTAAATAACTAAATAACTAAATAACTAAATAACTAAATAACTAAATAACTAAATAACTAAATAACTAAATAACTAAATAACTAAATAACTAAATAACTAAATAACTAAATAACTAAATAACTAAATAACTAAATAACTAAATAACTAAATAACTAAATAACTAAATAACTAAAATAACTAAATAACTAAATAACTAAATAACTAAATAACTAAAATAACTAAATAACTAAATAACTAAATAACTAAATAACTAAATAACTAAATAACTAAATAACTAAATAACTAAATAACTAAATAACTAAATAACTAAATAACTAAATAACTAAATAACTAAATAACTAAATAACTAAATAACTAAATAACTAAATAACTAAATAACTAAATAACTAAATAACTAAATAACTAAATACTAAATAACTAAATAACTAAATAACTAAATAACTAAATAACTAAATAACTAAATAACTAAATAACTAAATAACTAAATAACTAAATAACTAAATAACTAAATAACTAAATAACTAAATAACTAAATAACTAAATAAACTAAATAACTAAATAACTAAATAACTAAATAACTAAATAACTAAATAACTAAATAACTAAATAACTAAATAACTAAATAACTAAATACTAAATAACTAAATAACTAAATAACTAAATAACTAAATAAACTAAATAACTAAATAACTAAATAACTAAATAACTAAATAACTAAATAACTAAATAACTAAATAACTAAATAACTAAATAACTAAATAACTAAATAACTAAATAACTAAATAAAACTAAATAACTAAATAACTAAACTAAATAAACTAAATAAACTAAATAAACTAACTAAACTAACTAAACTAACTAAACTAAACTAAATAACTAAATAACTAAATAACTAAATAACTAAATAACTAAATAACTAAATAACTAAATAACTAAATAACTAAATAACTAAATAACTAAATAACTAAATAACCTAAATAACTAAATAACTAAATAACTAAATAACTAAATAACTAAATAACTAAATAACTAAATAACTAAATAACTAAATAACTAAATAACTAAATAATAACTAAATAACTAAATAACTAAATAACTAAATAACTAAATAACTAAATAACTAAATAACTAAATAACTAAATAACTAAATAACTAAATAACTAAATAACTAAATAACTAAATAACTAAATAACTAAATAACTAAATAACTAAATAACTAAATAACTAAATAACTAAATAACTAAATAACTAAATAACTAAATAACTAAATAACTAAATAACTAAATAACTAAATAACTAAATAACTAAATAACTAAATAACTAAATAACTAAATAACTAAATAACTAAATAACTAAATAACTAAATAACTAAATAACTAAATAACTAAATAACTAAATAACTAAATAACTAAATAACTAAATAACTAAATAACTAAATAACTAAATAACTAAATAACTAAATAACTAAATAACTAAATAACTAAATAACTAAATAACTAAATAACTAAATAACTAAATAACTAAATAACTAAATAACTAAATAACTAAATAACTAAATAACTAAATAACTAAATAACTAAATAACTAAATAACTAAATAACTAAATAACTAAATAACTAAATAACTAAATAACTAAATAACTAAATAACTAAATAACTAAATAACTAAATAACTAAATAACTAAATAACTAAATAACTAAATAACTAAATAACTAAATAACTAAATAACTAAATAACTAAATAACTAAATAACTAAATAACTAAATAACTAAATAACTAAATAACTAAATAACTAAATAACTAAATAACTAAATAACTAAATAACTAAATAACTAAATAACTAAATAACTAAATAACTAAATAACTAAATAACTAAATAACTAAATAACTAAATAACTAAATAACTAAATAACTAAATAACTAAATAACTAAATAACTAAATAACTAAATAACTAAATAACTAAATAACTAAATAACTAAATAACTAAATAACTAAATAACTAAATAACTAAATAACTAAATAACTAAATAACTAAATAACTAAATAACTAAATAACTAAATAACTAAATAACTAAATAACTAAATAACTAAATAACTAAATAACTAAATAACTAAATAACTAAATAACTAAATAACTAAATAACTAAATAACTAAATAACTAAATAACTAAATAACTAAATAACTAAATAACTAAATAACTAAATAACTAAATAACTAAATAACTAAATAACTAAATAACTAAATAACTAAATAACTAAATAACTAAATAACTAAATAACTAAATAACTAAATAACTAAATAACTAAATAACTAAATAACTAAATAACTAAATAACTAAATAACTAAATAACTAAATAACTAAATAACTAAATAACTAAATAACTAAATAACTAAATAACTAAATAACTAAATAACTAAATAACTAAATAACTAAATAACTAAATAACTAAATAACTAAATAACTAAATAACTAAATAACTAAATAACTAAATAACTAAATAACTAAATAACTAAATAACTAAATAACTAAATAACTAAATAACTAAATAACTAAATAACTAAATAACTAAATAACTAAATAACTAAATAACTAAATAACTAAATAACTAAATAACTAAAATAACTAAATAACTAAATAACTAAATAACTAAATAACTAAATAACTAAATAACTAAATAACTAAATAACTAAATAACTAAATAACTAAATAACTAAATAACTAAATAACTAAATAACTAAATAACTAAATAACTAAATAACTAAATAACTAAATAACTAAATAACTAAATAACTAAATAACTAAATAACTAAATAACTAAATAACTAAATAACTAAATAACTAAATAACTAAATAACTAAATAACTAAATAACTAAATAACTAAATAACTAAATAACTAAATAACTAAATAACTAAATAACTAAATAACTAAATAACTAAATAACTAAATAACTAAATAACTAAATAACTAAATAACTAAATAACTAAATAACTAAATAACTAAATAACTAAATAACTAAATAACTAAATAACTAAATAACTAAATAACTAAATAACTAAATAACTAAATAACTAAATAACTAAATAACTAAATAACTAAATAACTAAATAACTAAATAACTAAATAACTAAATAACTAAATAACTAAATAACTAAATAACTAAATAACTAAATAACTAATAACTAAATAACTAAATAACTAAATAACTAAAATAACTAAATAACTAAATAACTAAATAACTAAATAACTAAATAACTAAATAACTAAATACTAAATAACTAAATAACTAAATAACTAAATAACTAAATAACTAAATAACTAAATAACTAAATAACTAAATAACTAAACTAACTAAATAACTAAATAACTAAATAACTAAATAACTAAATAACTAAATAACTAAATAACTAAATAACTAAATAACTAAATAACTAAATAACTAAATAACTAAATAACTAAATAACTAAATAACTAAATAACTAAATAACTAAATAACTAAATAACTAAATAACTAAATAACTAAATAACTAAATAACTAAATAAACTAAATAACTAAATAACTAAATAACTAAATAACTAAATAACTAAATAACTAAATAACTAAATAACTAAATAACTAAATAACTAAATAACTAAATAACTAAATAACTAAATAACTAAATAACTAAATAACTAAATAACTAAATAACTAAAAAAACTAAATAACTAAATAACTAAATAACTAAATAACTAAATAACTAAATAACTAAATAACTAAATAACTAAATAACTAAATAACTAAATAACTAAATAACTAAATAACTAAATAACTAAATAACTAAATAACTAAATAACTAAATACTAAAACTAAATAAATAAATAACTAAATAACTAAATAAATAAATAACTAAATAACTAAATACTAAATAACTAAATAACTAAATAACTAAATAACTAAATAACTAAATAACTAAATAACTAAATAACTAAATAACTAAATAACTAAATAACTAAATAACTAAATAACTAAATAACTAAATAACTAAATAACAAAATAACTAAATAACTAAATACTAAATAACTAATAACTAAATAACTAATAACTAAATAACTAAATAACTAAATAACTAAATAACTAAATAACTAAATAACTAAATAACTAAATAACTAAATAACTAAATAACTAAAATAACTAAATAACTAAATAACTAAATAACTAAATAACTAAATACTAAATAACTAAATAACTAAATAACTAAATAACTAAATAACTAAATAACTAAATAACTAACTAACTAAATAACTAAATAACTAAATAACTAAATAACTAAATAACTAAATAAACTAAATAACTAAATAACTAAATAACTAAATAACTAAATAACTAAATAACTAAATAACTAAATAACTAAATAACTAAATAACTAAATAACTAAATAACTAAATAACTAAATAACTAAATAACTAAATAACTAAATAACTAAATAACTAAATAACTAAATAACTAAATAACTAAATAACTAAATAACTAAATAACTAAATAACTAAATAACTAAATAACTAAATAACTAAATAAACTAAATAACTAAATAACTAAATAACTAAATAACTAAATAACTAAATAACTAAATAACTAAATAACTAAATAACTAAATAACTAAATAACTAAATAACTAAATAACTAAATAACTAAATAACTAAATAACTAAATAACTAAATAACTAAATAACTAAATAACTAAATAACTAAATAACTAAATAACAAATAACTAAATAACTAAATAACTAAATAACTAAATAACTAAATAACTAAATAACTAAATAACTAAATAACTAAATAACTAAATAACTAAATAACTAAATAACTAAATAACTAAATAACTAAATAACTAAATAACTAAATAACTAAATAACTAAATAACTAAATAACTAAATAACTAAATAACTAAATAACTAAATAACTAAATAACTAAATAACTAAATAACTAAATAACTAAATAACTAAATAACTAATAACTAAATAACTAAATAACTAAATAACTAAATAACTAAATAACTAAATAACTAAATAACTAAATAACTAAATAACTAAATAACTAAATAACTAAATAACTAAATAACTAAATAACTAATAACTAAATAACTAAATAACTAAATAACTAAATAACTAAATAACTAAATAACTAAATAACTAAATAACTAAATAACTAAATAACTAAATAACTAAATAACTAAATAACTAAATAACTAAATACAAAAACTAACATAACTAAATAACAAAATAACTAAATAACTAAATAACTAAATAACTAAATAACTAAATAACTAAATAACTAAATAACTAAATAACTAAATAACTAAATAACTAAATAACTAAATAACTAATAACTAAATAACTAAAACTAAACTAAATAACTAAATAACTAAATAACTAAATAACTAATATAACTAAATAACTAAATAACTAAATAACTAAATAACTAAATAACTAAATAACTAAATAACTAAATAAACTAAATAACTAAATAACTAAATAACTAAATAACTAAATAACTAAATAACTAAATAACTAAATAACTAAATAACTAAATAACTAAATAACTAAATAACTAAATAACTAAATAACTAAATAACTAAATAACTAAATAACTAAATAACTAAATAACTAAATAACTAAATAACTAAATAACTAAATAACTAATAACTAAATAACTAAATAACTAAATAAACTAAATAACTAAATAACTAAATAACTAAATAACTAAATAACTAAATAACTAAATAACTAAATAACTAAATAACTAATAACTATAACTAAATAACTAAATAACTAAATAACTAAATAACTAAATAACTAAATAACTAAATAACTAAACTAACTAAAATAACTAAATAACTAAATAACTAAATAACTAAATAACTAAATAACTAAATAACTAAATAACTAAATAACTAAATAACTAAATAACTAAATAACTAAATAACTAAATAACTAAATAACTAAATAACTAAATAACTAAATAACTAAATAACTAAAATAACTAAATAACTAAATAACTAAATAACTAAATAACTAAATAACTAAATAACTAAATAACTAAATAACTAAAAAACTAAATAACTAAATAACTAAATAACTAAATAACTAAATAACTAATAACTAAATAACTAAATAACTAAATAACTAAATAACTAAATAACTAAATAACTAAATAACTAAATAACTAAATAACTAAATAACTAAATAACTAAATAACTAAATAACTAAATAACTAAATAACTAAATAACTAAATAACTAAATATAACTAAATAACTAAATAACTAAATAACTAAATAACTAAATAACTAAATAACTAAATAACTAAATAACTAAATAACTAAATAACTAAATAACTAAATAACTAAATAACTAAATAACTAAATAACTAAATAACTAAATAACTAAATAACTAAATAACTAAATAACTAAATAACTAAATAACTAAATAACTAAATAACTAAATAACTAAATAACTAAATAACTAAATAACTAAATAACTAAATAACTAAATAACTAAATAACTAAAATAACTAAATAACTAAATAACTAAATAACTAAATAACTAAATAACTAAATAACTAAATAACTAAATAACTAAATAACTAAATAACTAAATAACTAAATAACTAAATAACTAAATAACTAAATAACTAAATAACTAAATAACTAAATAACTAAATAACTAAATAACTAAATAACTAAATAACTAAATAACTAAATAACTAAATAACTAAATAACTAAATAAACTAAATAACTAAATAACTAAATAACTAAATAACTAAATAACTAAATAACTAAATAACTAAATAACTAAATAACTAAATAACTAAATAACTAATAACTAAATAACTAAATAACTAAATAACTAAATAACTAAATAACTAAATAACTAAATAACTAAATAACTAAATAACTAAATAACTAAATAACTAAATAACTAAATAACTAAATAACTAAATAACTAAATAACTAAAATAACTAAATAACTAAATAACTAAATAACTAAATAACTAAATAACTAAATAACTAAATAACTAAATAACTAAATAACTAAATAACTAAATAACTAAATAACTAAATAACTAAATAACTAAATAACTAAATAACTAAATAACTAAATAACTAAATAACTAAATAACTAAATAACTAAATAACTAAATAACTAAATAACTAAATAACTAAATAACTAAATAACTAAATAACTAAATAACTAAATAACTAAATAACTAAATAACTAAATAACTAAATAACTAAATACTAACTAACTAATAACTAAATAACTAAATAACTAATAAATAAATAACTAAATAACTAAATAACTAAATAACTAAATAACTAAATAACTAAATAACTAAATAACTAAATAACTAAATAACTAAATAACTAAATAACTAAATAACTAAATAACTAAATAACTAAATAACTAAATAACTAAATAACTAAATAACTAAATAACTAAATAACTAAATAACTAAATAACTAAATAACTAAATAACTAAATAACTAAATAACTAAATAACTAAATAACTAAATAACTAAATAACTAAATAACTAAACTAAATAACTAATAACTAAATAACTAAATAACTAAATAACTAAATAACTAAATAACTAAATAACTAAATAACTAAATAACTAAATAACTAAATAACTAAATAACTAAATAACTAAATAAACTAATAACTAAATAACTAAATAACTAAATAACTAAATAACTAAATAAACTAAATAACTAAATAACTAAATAACTAAATAACTAAATAACTAAATAACTAAATAACTAAATTAACTAAATAACTAAATAAACTAAATAACTAAATAACTAAATAACTAAATAACTAAATAACTAAATAACTAAATAACTAATAACTAAATAACTAAATAACTAAATAACTAAATAACTAAATAACTAAATAACTAAATAACTAAATAACTAAATAACTAAATAACTAAATAACTAAATAACTTAATAACTAATAACTAAATAACTAAATAACTAAATAACTAAATAACTAAATAACTAAATAACTAAATAACTAAATAACTAAATAACTAAATAACTAAATAACTAAATAACTAAATAACTAAATAACTAAATAACTAAATAAACTAAATAACTAAATAACTAATAACTAAATAACTAAATAACTAAACTAAATAACTAAATAACTAAATAACTAAATAACTAAATAACTAAATAACTAAATAACTAAATACTAAATAACTAAATAACTAAATAACTAAATAACTAAATAACTAAATAACTAAATAACTAAATAACTAAATAACTAAATAACTAAATAACTAAATAACTAAATAACTAAATAACTAAATAACTAAATAACTAAATAACTAAATAACTAAATAACTAAATAACTAAATAACTAAATAACTAAATAACTAAATAACTAAATAACTAAATAACTAAATAACTAAATAACTAAATAACTAAATAACTAAATAACTAAATAACTAAATAACTAAATAACTAAATAACTAAATAACTAAATAACTAAATAACTAAATAACTAAATAACTAAATAACTAAATAACTAAATAACTAAATAACTAAATAACTAAATAACTAAATAACTAAATAACTAAATAACTAAATAACTAAATAACTAAATAACTAAATAACTAACTAACTAAATAACTAAATAACTAAATAACTAAATAACTAATAACTAAATAACTAAATAACTAACTAACTAAATAACTAAATAACTAAATAACTAAATAACTAAATAACTAAATAACTAAATAACTAAATAACTAAATAACTAAATAACTAAATAACTAAAATAACTAAATAACTAAATAACTAAATAACTAAATAACTAAATAACTAAATAACTAAATAACTAAATAACTAAATAAC
>CALUEK010000488.1:0-22567 GCA_944039245.1 Nebria salina | reverse complement strand
AACTAACTAAACTAACTAAACTAACTAAACTAACTAAACTAACTAAACTAACTAAACTAACTAAACTAACTAAACTAACTAAACTAACTAAACTAACTAAACTAACTAAACTAACTAAACTAACTAAACTAACTAAACTAACTAAACTAACTAAACTAACTAAACTAACTAAACTAACTAAACTAACTAAACTAACTAAACTAACTAAACTAACTAAACTAACTAAACTAACTAAACTAACTAAACTAACTAAACTAACTAAACTAACTAAACTAACTAAACTAACTAAACTAACTAAACTAACTAAACTAACTAAACTAACTAAACTAACTAAACTAACTAAACTAACTAAACTAACTAAACTAACTAAACTAACTAAACTAACTAAACTAACTAAACTAACTAAACTAACTAAACTAACTAAACTAACTAAACTAACTAAACTAACTAAACTAACTAAACTAACTAAACTAACTAAACTAACTAAACTAACTAAACTAACTAAACTAACTAAACTAACTAAACTAACTAAACTAACTAAACTAACTAAACTAACTAAACTAACTAAACTAACTAAACTAACTAAACTAACTAAACTAACTAAACTAACTAAACTAACTAAACTAACTAAACTAACTAAACTAACTAAACTAACTAAACTAACTAAACTAACTAAACTAACTAAACTAACTAAACTAACTAAACTAACTAAACTAACTAAACTAACTAAACTAACTAAACTAACTAAACTAACTAAACTAACTAAACTAACTAAACTAACTAAACTAACTAAACTAACTAAACTAACTAAACTAACTAAACTAACTAAACTAACTAAACTAACTAAACTAACTAAACTAACTAAACTAACTAAACTAACTAAACTAACTAAACTAACTAAACTAACCAAACTAACTAAACTAACTAAACTAACTAAACTAACTAAACTAACTAAACTAACTAAACTAACTAAACTAACTAAACTAACTAAACTAACTAAACTAACTAAACTAACTAAACTAACTAAACTAACTAAACTAACTAAACTAACTAACAAACTAACTAAACTAACTAAACTAACTAAACTAACTAAACTAACTAAACTAACTAAACTAACTAAACTAACTAAACTAACTAAACTAACTAAACTAACTAAACTAACTAAACTAACTAAACTAACTAAACTAACTAAACTAACTAAACTAACTAAACTAACTAAACTAACTAAACTAACTAAACTAACTAAACTAACTAAACTAACTAAACTAACTAAACTAACTAAACTAACTAAACTAACTAAACTAACTAAACTAACTAAACTAACTAAACTAACTAAACTAACTAAACTAACTAAACTAACTAAACTAACTAAACTAACTAAACTAACTAAACTAACTAAACTAACTAAACTAACTAAACTAACTAAACTAACTAAACTAACTAAACTAACTAAACTAACTAAACTAACTAAACTAACTAAACTAACTAAACTAACTAAACTAACTAAACTAACTAAACTAACTAAACTAACTAAACTAACTAAACTAACTAAACTAACTAAACTAACTAAACTAACTAAACTAACTAAACTAACTAAACTAACTAAACTAACTAAACTAACTAAACTAACTAAACTAACTAAACTAACTAAACTAACTAAACTAACTAAACTAACTAAACTAACTAAACTAACTAAACTAACTAAACTAACTAAACTAACTAAACTAACTAAACTAACTAAACTAACTAAACTAACTAAACTAACTAAACTAACTAAACTAACTAAACTAACTAAACTAACTAAACTAACTAAACTAACTAAACTAACTAAACTAACTAAACTAACTAAACTAACTAAACTAACTAAACTAACTAAACTAACTAAACTAACTAAACTAACTAAACTAACTAAACTAACTAAACTAACTAAACTAACTAAACTAACTAAACTAACTAAACTAACTAAACTAACTAAACTAACTAAACTAACTAAACTAACTAAACTAACTAAACTAACTAAACTAACTAAACTAACTAAACTAACTAAACTAACTAAACTAACTAAACTAACTAAACTAACTAAACTAACTAAACTAACTAAACTAACGAAACTAACTAAACTAACTAAACTAACTAAACTAACTAAACTAACTAAACTAACTAAACTAACTAAACTAACTAAACTAACTAAACTAACTAAACTAACTAAACTAACTAAACTAACTAAACTAACTAAACTAACTAAACTAACTAAACTAACTAAACTAACTAAACTAACTAAACTAACTAAACTAACTAAACTAACTAAACTAACTAAACTAACTAAACTAACTAAACTAACTAAACTAACTAAACTAACTAAACTAACTAAACTAACTAAACTAACTAAACTAACTAAACTAACTAAACTAACTAAACTAACTAAACTAACTAAACTAACTAAACTAACTAAACTAACTAAACTAACTAAACTAACTAAACTAACTAAACTAACTAAACTAACTAAACTAACTAAACTAACTAAACTAACTAAACTAACTAAACTAACTAAACTAACTAAACTAACTAAACTAACTAAACTAACTAAACTAACTAAACTAACTAAACTAACTAAACTAACTAAACTAACTAAACTAACTAAACTAACTAAACTAACTAAACTAACTAAACTAACTAAACTAACTAAACTAACTAAACTAACTAAACTAACTAAACTAACTAAACTAACTAAACTAACTAAACTAACTAAACTAACTAAACTAACTAAACTAACTAAACTAACTAAACTAACTAAACTAACTAAACTAACTAAACTAACTAAACTAACTAAACTAACTAAACTAACTAAACTAACTAAACTAACTAAACTAACTAAACTAACTAAACTAACTAAACTAACTAAACTAACTAAACTAACTAAACTAACTAAACTAACTAAACTAACTAAACTAACTAAACTAACTAAACTAACTAAACTAACTAAACTAACTAAACTAACTAAACTAACTAAACTAACTAAACTAACTAAACTAACTAAACTAACTAAACTAACTAAACTAACTAAACTAACTAAACTAACTAAACTAACTAAACTAACTAAACTAACTAAACTAACTAAACTAACTAAACTAACTAAACTAACTAAACTAACTAAACTAACTAAACTAACTAAACTCACTAAACTAACTAAACTAACTAAACTAACTAAACTAACTAAACTAACTAAACTAACTAAACTAACTAAACTAACTAAACTAACTAAACTAACTAAACTAACTAAACTAACTAAACTAACTAAACTAACTAAACTAACTAAACTAACTAAACTAACTAAACTAACTAAACTAACTAAACTAACTAAACTAACTAAGCTAACTAAACTAACTAAACTAACTAAACTAACTAAACTAACTAAACTAACTAAACTAACTAAACTAACTAAACTAACTAAACTAACTAAACTAACTAAACTAACTAAACTAACTAAACTAACTAAACTAACTAAACTAACTAAACTAACTAAACTAACTAAACTAACTAAACTAACTAAACTCACTAAACTAACTAAACTAACTAAACTAACTAAACTAACTAAACTAACTAAACTAACTAAACTAACTAAACTAACTAAACTAACTAAACTAACTAAACTAACTAAACTAACTAAACTAACTAAACTAACTAAACTAACTAAACTGACTAAACTAACTAAACTAACTAAACTAACTAAACTAACTAAACTAACTAAACTAACTAAACTAACTAAACTAACTAAACTAACTAAACTAACTAAACTAACTAAACTAACTAAACTAACTAAACTAACTAAACTAACTAAACTAACTAAACTAACTAAACTAACTAAACTAACTAAACTAACTAAACTAACTAAACTAACTAAACTAACTAAACTAACTAAACTAACTAAACTAACTAAACTAACTAAACTAACTAAACTAACTAAACTAACTAAACTAACTAAACTAACTAAACTAACTAAACTAACTAAACTAACTAAACTAACTAAACTAACTAAACTAACTAAACTAACTAAACTAACTAAACTAACTAAACTAACTAAACTAACTAAACTAACTAAACTAACTAAACTAACTAAACTAACTAAACTAACTAAACTAACTAAACTAACTAAACTAACTAAACTAACTAAACTAACTAAACTAACTAAACTAACTAAACTAACTAAACTAACTAAACTAACTAAACTAACTAAACTAACTAAACTAACTAAACTAACTAAACTAAGTAAACTAACTAAACTAACTAAACTAACTAAACTAACTAAACTAACTAAACTAACTAAACTAACTAAACTAACTAAACTAACTAAACTAACTAAACTAACTAAACTAACTAAACTAACTAAACTAACTAAACTAACTAAACTAACTAAACTAACTAAACTAACTAAACTAACTAAACTAACTAAACTAACTAAACTAACTAAACTAACTAAACTAACTAAACTAACTAAACTAACTAAACTAACTAAACTAACTAAACTAACTAAACTAACTAAACTAACTAAACTAACTAAACTAACTAAACTAACTAAACTAACTAAACTAACTAAACTAACTAAACTAACTAAACTAACTAAACTAACTAAACTAACTAAACTAACTAAACTAACTAAACTAACTAAACTAACTAAACTAACTAAACTAACTAAACTAACTAAACTAACTAAACTAACTAAACTAACTAAACTAACTAAACTAACTAAACTAACTAAACTAACTAAACTAACTAAACTAACTAAACTAACTAAACTAACTAAACTAACTAAACTAACTAAACTAACTAAACTAACTAAACTAACTAAACTAACTAAACTAACTAAACTAACTAAACTAACTAAACTAACTAAACTAACTAAACTAACTAAACTAACTAAACTAACTAAACTAACTAAACTAACTAAACTAACTAAACTAACTAAACTAACTAAACTAACTAAACTAACTAAACTAACTAAACTAACTAAACTAACTAAACTAACTAAACTAACTAAACTAACTAAACTAACTAAACTAACTAAACTAACTAAACTAACTAAACTAACTAAACTAACTAAACTAACTAAACTAACTAAACTAACTAAACTAACTAAACTAACTAAACTAACTAAACTAACTAAACTAACTAAACTAACTAAACTAACTAAACTAACTAAACTAACTAAACTAACTAAACTAACTAAACTAACTAAACTAACTAAACTAACTAAACTAACTAAACTAACTAAACTAACTAAACTAACTAAACTAACTAAACTAACTAAACTAACTAAACTAACTAAACTAACTAAACTAACTAAACTAACTAAACTAACTAAACTAACTAAACTAACTAAACTAACTAAACTAACTAAACTAACTAAACTAACTAAACTAACTAAACTAACTAAACTAACTAAACTAACTAAACTAACTAAACTAACTAAACTAACTAAACTAACTAAACTAACTAAACTAACTAAACTAACTAAACTAACTAAACTAACTAAACTAACTAAACTAACTAAACTAACTAAACTAACTAAACTAACTAAACTAACTAAACTAACTAAACTAACTAAACTAACTAAACTAACTAAACTAACTAAACTAACTAAACTAACTAAACTAACTGAACTAACTAAACTAACTAAACTAACTAAACTAACTAAACTAACTAAACTAACTAAGCTAACTAAACTAACTAAACTAACTAAACTAACTAAACTAACTAAACTAACTAAACTAACTAAACTAACTAAACTAACTAAACTAACTAAACTAACTAAACTAACTAAACTAACTAAACTAACTAAACTAACTAAACTAACTAAACTAACTAAACTAACTAAACTAACTAAACTAACTAAACTAACTAAACTAACTAAACTAACTAAACTAACTAAACTAACTAAACTAACTAAACTAACTAAACTAACTAAACTAACTAAACTAACTAAACTAACTAAACTAACTAAACTAACTAAACTAACTAAACTAACTAAACTAACTAAACTAACTAAACTAACTAAACTAACTAAACTAACTAAACTAACTAAACTAACTAAACTAACTAAACTAACTAAACTAACTAAACTAACTAAACTAACTAAACTAACTAAACTAACTAAACTAACTAAACTAACTAAACTAACTAAACTAACTAAACTAACTAAACTAACTAAACTAACTAAACTAACTAAACTAACTAAACTAACTAAACTAACTAAACTAACTAAACTAACTAAACTAACTAAACTAACTAAACTAACTAAACTAACTAAACTAACTAAACTAACTAAACTAACTAAACTAACTAAACTAACTAAACTAACTAAACTAACTAAACTAACTAAACTAACTAAACTAACTAAACTAACTAAACTAACTAAACTAACTAAACTAACTAAACTAACTAAACTAACTAAACTAACTAAACTAACTAAACTAACTAAACTAACTAAACTAACTAAACTAACTAAACTAACTAAACTAACTAAACTAACTAAACTAACTAAACTAACTAAACTAACTAAACTAACTAAACTAACTAAACTAACTAAACTAACTAAACTAACTAAACTAACTAAACTAACTAAACTAACTAAACTAACTAAACTAACTAAACTAACTAAACTAACTAAACTAACTAAACTAACTAAACTAACTAAACTAACTAAACTAACTAAACTAACTAAACTAACTAAACTAACTAAACTAACTAAACTAACTAAACTAACTAAACTAACTAAACTAACTAAACTAACTAAACTAACTAAACTAACTAAACTAACTAAACTAACTAAACTAACTAAACTAACTAAACTAACTAAACTAACTAAACTAACTAAACTAACTAAACTAACTAAACTAACTAAACTAACTAAACTAACTAAACTAACTAAACTAACTAAACTAACTAAACTAACTAAACTAACTAAACTAACTAAACTAACTAAACTAACTAAACTAACTAAACTAACTAAACTAACTAAACTAACTAAACTAACTAAACTAACTAAACTAACTAAACTAACTAAACTAACTAAACTAACTAAACTAACTAAACTAACTAAACTAACTAAACTAACTAAACTAACTAAACTAACTAAACTAACTAAACTAACTAAACTAACTAAACTAACTAAACTAACTAAACTAACTAAACTAACTAAACTAACTAAACTAACTAAACTAACTAAACTAACTAAACTAACTAAACTAACTAAACTAACTAAACTAACTAAACTAACTAAACTAACTAAACTAACTAAACTAACTAAACTAACTAAACTAACTAAACTAACTAAACTAACTAAACTAACTAAACTAACTAAACTAACTAAACTAACTAAACTAACTAAACTAACTAAACTAACTAAACTAACTAAACTAACTAAACTAACTAAACTAACTAAACTAACTAAACTAACTAAACTAACTAAACTAACTAAACTAACTAAACTAACTAAACTAACTAAACTAACTAAACTAACTAAACTAACTAAACTAACTAAACTAACTAAACTAACTAAACTAACTAAACTAACTAAACTAACTAAACTAACTAAACTAACTAAACTAACTAAACTAACTAAACTAACTAAACTAACTAAACTAACTAAACTAACTAAACTAACTAAACTAACTAAACTAACTAAACTAACTAAACTAACTAAACTAACTAAACTAACTAAACTAACTAAACTAACTAAACTAACTAAACTAACTAAACTAACTAAACTAACTAAACTAACTAAACTAACTAAACTAACTAAACTAACTAAACTAACTAAACTAACTAAACTAACTAAACTAACTAAACTAACTAAACTAACTAAACTAACTAAACTAACTAAACTAACTAAACTAACTAAACTAACTAAACTAACTAAACTAACTAAACTAACTAAACTAACTAAACTAACTAAACTAACTAAACTAACTAAACTAACTAAACTAACTAAACTAACTAAACTAACTAAACTAACTAAACTAACTAAACTAACTAAACTAACTAAACTAACTAAACTAACTAAACTAACTAAACTAACTAAACTAACTAAACTAACTAAACTAACTAAACTAACTAAACTAACTAAACTAACTAAACTAACTAAACTAACTAAACTAACTAAACTAACTAAACTAACTAAACTAACTAAACTAACTAAACTAACTAAACTAACTAAACTAACTAAACTAACTAAACTAACTAAACTAACTAAACTAACTAAACTAACTAAACTAACTAAACTAACTAAACTAACTAAACTAACTAAACTAACTAAACTAACTAAACTAACTAAACTAACTAAACTAACTAAACTAACTAAACTAACTAAACTAACTAAACTAACTAAACTAACTAAACTAACTAAACTAACTAAACTAACTAAACTAACTAAACTAACTAAACTAACTAAACTAACTAAACTAACTAAACTAACTAAACTAACTAAACTAACTAAACTAACTAAACTAACTAAACTAACTAAACTAACTAAACTAACTAAACTAACTAAACTAACTAAACTAACTAAACTAACTAAACTAACTAAACTAACTAAACTAACTAAACTAACTAAACTAACTAAACTAACTAAACTAACTAAACTAACTAAACTAACTAAACTAACTAAACTAACTAAACTAACTAAACTAACTAAACTAACTAAACTAACTAAACTAACTAAACTAACTAAACTAACTAAACTAACTAAACTAACTAAACTAACTAAACTAACTAAACTAACTAAACTAACTAAACTAACTAAACTAACTAAACTAACTAAACTAACTAAACTAACTAAACTAACTAAACTAACTAAACTAACTAAACTAACTAAACTAACTAAACTAACTAAACTAACTAAACTAACTAAACTAACTAAACTAACTAAACTAACTAAACTAACTAAACTAACTAAACTAACTAAACTAACTAAACTAACTAAACTAACTAAACTAACTAAACTAACTAAACTAACTAAACTAACTAAACTAACTAAACTAACTAAACTAACTAAACTAACTAAACTAACTAAACTAACTAAACTAACTAAACTAACTAAACTAACTAAACTAACTAAACTAACTAAACTAACTAAACTAACTAAACTAACTAAACTAACTAAACTAACTAAACTAACTAAACTAACTAAACTAACTAAACTAACTAAACTAACTAAACTAACTAAACTAACTAAACTAACTAAACTAACTAAACTAACTAAACTAACTAAACTAACTAAACTAACTAAACTAACTAAACTAACTAAACTAACTAAACTAACTAAACTAACTAAACTAACTAAACTAACTAAACTAACTAAACTAACTAAACTAACTAAACTAACTAAACTAACTAAACTAACTAAACTAACTAAACTAACTAAACTAACTAAACTAACTAAACTAACTAAACTAACTAAACTAACTAAACTAACTAAACTAACTAAACTAACTAAACTGACTAAACTAACTAAACTAACTAAACTAACTAAACTAACTAAACTAACTAAACTAACTAAACTAACTAAACTAACTAAACTAACTAAACTAACTAAACTAACTAAACTAACTAAACTAACTAAACTAACTAAACTAACTAAACTAACTAAACTAACTAAACTAACTAAACTAACTAAACTAACTAAACTAACTAAACTAACTAAACTAACTAAACTAACTAAACTAACTAAACTAACTAAACTAACTAAACTAACTAAACTAACTAAACTAACTAAACTAACTAAACTAACTAAACTAACTAAACTAACTAAACTAACTAAACTAACTAAACTAACTAAACTAACTAAACTAACTAAACTAACTAAACTAACTAAACTAACTAAACTAACTAAACTAACTAAACTAACTAAACTAACTAAACTAACTAAAGTAACTAAACTAACTAAACTAACTAAACTAACTAAACTAACTAAACTAACTAAACTAACTAAACTAACTAAACTAACTAAACTAACTAAACTAACTAAACTAACTAAACTAACTAAACTAACTAAACTAACTAAACTAACTAAACTAACTAAACTAACTAAACTAACTAAACTAACTAAACTAACTAAACTAACTAAACTAACTAAACTAACTAAACTAACTAAACTAACTAAACTAACTAAACTAACTAAACTAACTAAACTAACTAAACTAACTAAACTAACTAAACTAACTAAACTAACTAAACTAACTAAACTAACTAAACTAACTAAACTAACTAAACTAACTAAACTAACTAAACTAACTAAACTAACTAAACTAACTAAACTAACTAAACTAACTAAACTAACTAAACTAACTAAACTAACTAAACTAACTAAACTAACTAAACTAACTAAACTAACTAAACTAACTAAACTAACTAAACTAACTAAACTAACTAAACTAACTAAACTAACTAAACTAACTAAACTAACTAAACTAACTAAACTAACTAAACTAACTAAACTAACTAAACTAACTAAACTAACTAAACTAACTAAACTAACTAAACTAACTAAACTAACTAAACTAACTAAACACAACTAAACAACTAAACTAACTAAACTAACTAAACTAACTAAACTAACTAAACTAACTAAACTAACTAAACTAACTAAACTAACTAAACTAACTAAACTAACTAAACTAACTAAACTAACTAAACTAACTAAACTAACTAAACTAACTAAACTAACTAAACTAACTAAACTAACTAAACTAACTAAACTAACTAAACTAACTAAACTAACTAAACTAACTAAACTAACTAAACTAACTAAACTAACTAAACTAACTAAACTAACTAAACTAACTAAACTAACTAAACTAACTAAACTAACTAAACTAACTAAACTAACTAAACTAACTAAACTAACTAAACTAACTAAACTAACTAAACTAACTAAACTAACTAAACTAACTAAACTAACTAAACTAACTAAACTAACTAAACTAACTAAACTAACTAAACTAACTAAACTAACTAAACTAACTAAACTAACTAAACTAACTAAACTAACTAAACTAACTAAACTAACTAAACTAACTAAACTAACTAAACTAACTAAACTAACTAAACTAACTAAACTAACTAAACTAACTAAACTAACTAAACTAACTAAACTAACTAAACTAACTAAACTAACTAAACTAACTAAACTAACTAAACTAACTAAACTAACTAAACTAACTAAACTAACTAAACTAACTAAACTAACTAAACTAACTAAACTAACTAAACTAACTAAACTAACTAAACTAACTAAACTAACTAAACTAACTAAACTAACTAAACTAACTAAACTAACTAAACTAACTAAACTAACTAAACTAACTAAACTAACTAAACTAACTAAACTAACTAAACTAACTAAACTAACTAAACTAACTAAACTAACTAAACTAACTAAACTAACTAAACTAACTAAACTAACTAAACTAACTAAACTAACTAAACTAACTAAACTAACTAAACTAACTAAACTAACTAAACTAACTAAACTAACTAAACTAACTAAACTAACTAAACTAACTAAACTAACTAAACTAACTAAACTAACTAAACTAACTAAACTAACTAAACTAACTAAACTAACTAAACTAACTAAACTAACTAAACTAACTAAACTAACTAAACTAACTAAACTAACTAAACTAACTAAACTAACTAAACTAACTAAACTAACTAAACTAACTAAACTAACTAAACTAACTAAACTAACTAAACTAACTAAACTAACTAAACTAACTAAACTAACTAAACTAACTAAACTAACTAAACTAACTAAACTAACTAAACTAACTAAACTAACTAAACTAACTAAACTAACTAAACTAACTAAACTAACTAAACTAACTAAACTAACGAAACTAACTAAACTAACTAAACTAACTAAACTAACTAAACTAACTAAACTAACTAAACTAACTAAACTAACTAAACTAACTAAACTAACTAAACTAACTAAACTAACTAAACTAACTAAACTAACTAAACTAACTAAACTAACTAAACTAACTAAACTAACTAAACTAACTAAACTAACTAAACTAACTAAACTAACTAAACTAACTAAACTAACTAAACTAACTAAACTAACTAAACTAACTAAACTAACTAAACTAACTAAACTAACTAAACTAACTAAACTAACTAAACTAACTAAACTAACTAAACTAACTAAACTAACTAAACTAACTAAACTAACTAAACTAACTAAACTAACTAAACTAACTAAACTAACTAAACTAACTAAACTAACTAAACTAACGAAACTAACTAAACTAACTAAACTAACTAAACTAACTAAACTAACTAAACTAACTAAACTAACTAAACTAACTAAACTAACTAAACTAACTAAACTAACTAAACTAACTAAACTAACTAAACTAACTAAACTAACTAAACTAACTAAACTAACTAAACTAACTAAACTAACTAAACTAACTAAACTAACTAAACTAACTAAACTAACTAAACTAACTAAACTAACTAAACTAACTAAACTAACTAAACTAACTAAACTAACTAAACTAACTAAACTAACTAAACTAACTAAACTAACTAAACTAACTAAACTAACTAAACTAACTAAACTAACTAAACTAACTAAACTAACTAAACTAACTAAACTAACTAAACTAACTAAACTAACTAAACTAACTAAACTAACTAAACTAACTAAACTAACTAAACTAACTAAACTAACTAAACTAACTAAACTAACTAAACTAACTAAACTAACTAAACTAACTAAACTAACTAAACTAACTAAACTAACTAAACTAACTAAACTAACTAAACTAACTAAACTAACTAAACTAACTAAACTAACTAAACTAACTAAACTAACTAAACTAACTAAACTAACTAAACTAACTAAACTAACTAAACTAACTAAACTAACTAAACTAACTAAACTAACTAAACTAACTAAACTAACTAAACTAACTAAACTAACTAAACTAACTAAACTAACTAAACTAACTAAACTAACTAAACTAACTAAACTAACTAAACTAACTAAACTAACTAAACTAACTAAACTAACTAAACTAACTAAACTAACTAAACTAACTAAACTAACTAAACTAACTAAACTAACTAAACTAACTAAACTAACTAAACTAACTAAACTAACTAAACTAACTAAACTAACTAAACTAACTAAACTAACTAAAGTAACTAAACTAACTAAACTAACTAAACTAACTAAACTAACTAAACTAACTAAACTAACTAAACTAACTAAACTAACTAAACTAACTAAACTAACTAAACTAACTAAACTAACTAAACTAACTAAACTAACTAAACTAACTAAACTAACTAAACTAACTAAACTAACTAAACTAACTATACTAACTAAACTAACTAAACTAACTAAACTAACTAAACTAACTAAACTAACTAAACTAACTAAACTAACTAAACTAACTAAACTAACTAAACTAACTAAACTAACTAAACTAACTAAACTAACTAAACTAACTAAACTAACTAAACTAACTAAACTAACTAAACTAACTAAACTAACTAAACTAACTAAACTAACTAAACTAACTAAACTAACTAAACTAACTAAACTAACTAAACTAACTAAACTAACTAAACTAACTAAACTAACTAAACTAACTAAACTAACTAAACTAACTAAACTAACTAAACTAACTAAACTAACTAAACTAACTAAACTAACTAAACTAACTAAACTAACTAAACTAACTAAACTAACTAAACTAACTAAACTAACTAAACTAACTAAACTAACTAAACTAACTAAACTAACTAAACTAACTAAACTAACTAAACTAACTAAACTAACTAAACTAACTAAACTAACTAAACTAACTAAACTAACTAAACTAACTAAACTAACTAAACTAACTAAACTAACTAAACTAACTAAACTAACTAAACTAACTAAACTAACTAAACTAACTAAACTAACTAAACTAACTAAACTAACTAAACTAACTAAACTAACTAAACTAACTAAACTAACTAAACTAACTAAACTAACTAAACTAACTAAACTAACTAAACTAACTAAACTAACTAAACTAACTAAACTAACTAAACTAACTAAACTAACTGAACTAACTAAACTAACTAAACTAACTAAACTAACTAAACTAACTAAACTAACTAAACTAACTAAACTAACTAAACTAACTAAACTAACTAAACTAACTAAACTAACTAAACTAACTAAACTAACTAAACTAACTAAACTAACTAAACTAACTAAACTAACTAAACTAACTAAACTAACTAAACTAACTAAACTAACTAAACTAACTAAACTAACTAAACTAACTAAACTAACTAAACTAACTAAACTAACTAAACTAACTAAACTAACTAAACTAACTAAACTAACGAAACTAACTAAACTAACTAAACTAACTAAACTAACTAAACTAACTAAACTAACTAAACTAACTAAACTAACTAAACTAACTAAACTAACTAAACTAACTAAACTAACTAAACTAACTAAACTAACTAAACTAACTAAACTAACTAAACTAACTAAACTAACTAAACTAACTAAACTAACTAAACTAACTAAACTAACTAAACTAACTAAACTAACTAAACTAACTAAACTAACTAAACTAACTAAACTAACTAAACTAACTAAACTAACTAAACTAACTAAACTAACTAAACTAACTAAACTAACTAAACTAACTAAACTAACTAAACTAACTAAACTAACTAAACTAACTAAACTAACTAAACTAACTAAACTAACTAAACTAACTAAACTAACTAAACTAACTAAACTAACTAAACTAACTAAACTAACTAAACTAACTAAACTAACTAAACTAACTAAACTAACTAAACTAACTAAACTAACTAAACTAACTAAACTAACTAAACTAACTAAACTAACTAAACTAACTAAACTAACTAAACTAACTAAACTAACTAAACTAACTAAACTAACTAAACTAACTAAACTAACTAAACTAACTAAACTAACTAAACTAACTAAACTAACTAAACTAACTAAACTAACTAAACTAACTAAACTAACTAAACTAACTAAACTAACTAAACTAACTAAACTAACTAAACTAACTAAACTAACTAAACTAACTAAACTAACTAAACTAACTAAACTAACTAAACTAACTAAACTAACTAAACTAACTAAACTAACTAAACTAACTAAACTAACTAAACTAACTAAACTAACTAAACTAACTAAACTAACTAAACTAACTAAACTAACTAAACTAACTAAACTAACTAAACTAACTAAACTAACTAAACTAACTAAACTAACTAAACTAACTAAACTAACTAAACTAACTAAACTAACTAAACTAACTAAACTAACTAAACTAACTAAACTAACTAAACTAACTAAACTAACTAAACTAACTAAACTAACTAAACTAACTAAACTAACTAAACTAACTAAACTAACTAAACTAACTAAACTAACTAAACTAACTAAACTAACTAAACTAACTAAACTAACTAAACTAACTAAACTAACTAAACTAACTAAACTAACTAAACTAACTAAACTAACTAAACTAACTAAACTAACTAAACTAACTAAACTAACTAAACTAACTAAACTAACTAAACTAACTAAACTAACTAAACTAACTAAACTAACTAAACTAACTAAACTAACTAAACTAACTAAACTAACTAAACTAACTAAACTAACTAAACTAACTAAACTAACTAAACTAACTAAACTAACTAAACTAGCTAAACTAACTAAACTAACTAAACTAACTAAACTAACTAAACTAACTAAACTAACTAAACTAACTAAACTAACTAAACTAACTAAACTAACTAAACTAACTAAACTAACTAAACTAACTAAACTAACTAAACTAACTAAACTAACTAAACTAACTAAACTAACTAAACTAACTAAACTAACTAAACTAACTAAACTAACTAAACTAACTAAACTAACTAAACTAACTAAACTAACTAAACTAACTAAACTAACTAAACTAACTAAACTAACTAAACTAACTAAACTAACTAAACTAACTAAACTAACTAAACTAACTAAACTAACTAAACTAACTAAACTAACTAAACTAACTAAACTAACTAAACTAACTAAACTAACTAAACTAACTAAACTAACTAAACTAACTAAACTAACTAAACTAACTAAACTAACTAAACTAACTAAACTAACTAAACTAACTAAACTAACTAAACTAACTAAACTAACTAAACTAACTAAACTAACTAAACTAACTAAACTAACTAAACTAACTAAACTAACTAAACTAACTAAACTAACTAAACTAACTAAACTAACTAAACTAACTAAACTAACTAAACTAACTAAACTAACTAAACTAACTAAACTAACTAAACTAACTAAACTAACTAAACTAACTAAACTAACTAAACTAACTAAACTAACTAAACTAACTAAACTAACTAAACTAACTAAACTAACTAAACTAACTAAACTAACTAAACTAACTAAACTAACTAAACTAACTAAACTAACTAAACTAACTAAACTAACTAAACTAACTAAACTAACTAAACTAACTAAACTAACTAAACTAACTAAACTAACTAAACTAACTAAACTAACTAAACTAACTAAACTAACTAAACTAACTAAACTAACTAAACTAACTAAACTAACTAAACTAACTAAACTAACTAAACTAACTAAACTAACTAAACTAACTAAACTAACTAAACTAACTAAACTAACTAAACTAACTAAACTAACTAAACTAACTAAACTAACTAAACTAACTAAACTAACTAAACTAACTAAACTAACTAAACTAACTAAACTAACTAAACTAACGAAACTAACTAAACTAACTAAACTAACTAAACTAACTAAACTAACTAAACTAACTAAACTAACTAAACTAACTAAACTAACTAAACTAACTAAACTAACTAAACTAACTAAACTAACTAAACTAACTAAACTAACTAAACTAACTAAACTAACTAAACTAACTAAACTAACTAAACTAACTAAACTAACTAAACTAACTAAACTAACTAAACTAAGTAAACTAACTAAACTAACTAAACTAACTAAACTAACTAAACTAACTAAACTAACTAAACTAACTAAACTAACTAAACTAACTAAACTAACTAAACTAACTAAACTAACTAAACTAACTAAACTAACTAAACTAACTAAACTAACTAAACTAACTAAACTAACTAAACTAACTAAACTAACTAAACTAACGAAACTAACTAAACTAACTAAACTAACTAAACTAACTAAACTAACTAAACTAACTAAACTAACTAAACTAACTAAACTAACTAAACTAACTAAACTAACTAAACTAACTAAACTAACTAAACTAACTAAACTAACTAAACTAACTAAACTAACTAAACTAACTAAACTAACTAAACTAACTAAACTAACTAACTAACTAAACTAACTAAACTAACTAAACTAACTAAACTAACTAAACTAACTAAACTAACTAAACTAACTAAACTAACTAAACTAACTAAACTAACTAAACTAACTAAACTAACTAAACTAACTAAACTAACTAAACTAACTAAACTAACTAAACTAACTAAACTAACTAAACTAACTAAACTAACTAAACTAACTAAACTAACTAAACTAACTAAACTAACTAAACTAACTAAACTAACTAAACTAACTAAACTAACTAAACTAACTAAACTAACTAAACTAACTAAACTAACTAAACTAACTAAACTAACTAAACTAACTAAACTAACTAAACTAACTAAACTAACTAAACTAACTAAACTAACTAAACTAACTAAACTAACTAAACTAACTAAACTAACTAAACTAACTAAACTAACTAAACTAACTAAACTAACTAAACTAACTAAAGTAACTAAACTAACTAAACTAACTAAACTAACTAAACTAACTAAACTAACTAAACTAACTAAACTAACTAAACTAACTAAACTAACTAAACTAACTAAACTAACTAAACTAACTAAACTAACTAAACTAACTAAACTAACTAAACTAACTAAACTAACTAAACTAACTAAACTAACTAAACTAACTAAACTAACTATACTAACTAAACTAACTAAACTAACTAAACTAACTAAACTAACTAAACTAACTAAACTAACTAAACTAACTAAACTAACTAAACTAACTAAACTAACTAAACTAACTAAACTAACTAAACTAACTAAACTAACTAAACTAACTAAACTAACTAAACTAACTAAACTAACTAAACTAACTAAACTAACTAAACTAACTAAACTAACTAAACTAACTAAACTAACTAAACTAACTAAACTAACTAAACTAACTAAACTAACTAAACTAACTAAACTAACTAAACTAACTAAACTAACTAAACTAACTAAACTAACTAAACTAACTAAACTAACTAAACTAACTAAACTAACTAAACTAACTAAACTAACTAAACTAACTAAACTAACTAAACTAACTAAACTAACTAAACTAACTAAACTAACTAAACTAACTAAACTAACTAAACTAACTAAACTAACTAAACTAACTAAACTAACTAAACTAACTAAACTAACTAAACTAACTAAACTAACTAAACTAACTAAACTAACTAAACTAACTAAACTAACTAAACTAACTAAACTAACTAAACTAACTAAACTAACTAAACTAACTAAACTAACTAAACTAACTAAACTAACTAAACTAACTAAACTAACTAAACTAACTAAACTAACTAAACTAACTAAACTAACTAAACTAACTAAACTGACTAAACTAACTAAACTAACTAAACTAACTAAACTAACTAAACTAACTAAACTAACTAAACTAACTAAACTAACTAAACTAACTAAACTAACTAAACTAACTAAACTAACTAAACTAACTAAACTAACTAAACTAACTAAACTAACTAAACTAACTAAACTAACTAAACTAACTAAACTAACTAAACTAACTAAACTAACTAAACTAACTAAACTAACTAAACTAACTAAACTAACTAAACTAACTAAACTAACTAAACTAACTAAACTAACTAAACTAACTAAACTAACTAAACTAACTAAACTAACTAAACTAACTAAACTAACTAAACTAACTAAACTAACTAAACTAACTAAACTAACTAAACTAACTAAACTAACTAAACTAACTAAACTAACTAAACTAACTAAACTAACTAAACTAACTAAACTAACTAAACTAACTAAACTAACTAAACTAACTAAACTAACTAAACTAACTAAACTAACTAAACTAACTAAACTAACTAAACTAACTAAACTAACTAAACTAACTAAACTAACTAAACTAACTAAACTAACTAAACTAACTAAACTAACTAAACTAGCTAAACTAACTAAACTAACTAAACTAACTAAACTAACTAAACTAACTAAACTAACTAAACTAACTAAACTAACTAAACTAACTAAACTAACTAAACTAACTAAACTAACTAAACTAACTAAACTAACTAAACTAACTAAACTAACTAAACTAACTAAACTAACTAAACTAACTAAACTAACTAAACTAACTAAACTAACTAAACTAACTAAACTAACTAAACTAACTAAACTAACTAAACTAACTAAACTAACTAAACTAACTAAACTAACTAAACTAACTAAACTAACTAAACTAACTAAACTAACTAAACTAACTAAACTAACTAAACTAACTAAACTAACTAAACTAACTAAACTAACTAAACTAACTAAACTAACTAAACTAACTAAACTAACTAAACTAACTAAACTAACTAAACTAACTAAACTAACTAAACTAACTAAACTAACTAAACTAACTAAACTAACTAAACTAACTAAACTAACTAAACTAACTAAACTAACTAAACTAACTAAACTAACTAAACTAACTAAACTAACTAAACTAACTAAACTAACTAAACTAACTAAACTAACTAAACTAACTAAACTAACTAAACTAACTAAACTAACTAAACTAACTAAACTAACTAAACTAACTAAACTAACTAAACTAACTAAACTAACTAAACTAACTAAACTAACTAAACTAACTAAACTAACTAAACTAACTAAACTAACTAAACTAACTAAACTAACTAAACTAACTAAACTAACTAAACTAACTAAACTAACTAAACTAACTAAACTAACTAAACTAACTAAACTAACTAAACTAACTAAACTAACTAAACTAACTAAACTAACTAAACTAACTAAACTAACTAAACTAACTAAACTAACTAAACTAACTAAACTAACTAAACTAACTAAACTAACTAAACTAACTAAACTAACTAAACTAACTAAACTAACTAAACTAACTAAACTAACTAAACTAACTAAACTAACTAAACTAACTAAACTAACTAAACTAACTAAACTAACTAAACTAACTAAACTAACTAAACTAACTAAACTAACTAAACTAACTAAACTAACTAAACTAACTAAACTAACTAAACTAACTAAACTAACTAAACTAACTAAACTAACTAAACTAACTAAACTAACTAAACTAACTAAACTAACTAAACTAACTAAACTAACTAAACTAACTAAACTAACTAAACTAACTAAACTAACTAAACTAACTAAACTAACTAAACTAACTAAACTAACTAAACTAACTAAACTAACTAAACTAACTAAACTAACTAAACTAACTAAACTAACTAAACTAACTAAACTAACTAAACTAACTAAACTAACTAAACTAACTAAACTAACTAAACTAACTAAACTAACTAAACTAACTAAACTAACTAAACTAACTAAACTAACTAAACTAACTAAACTAACTAAACTAACTAAACTAACTAAACTAACTAAACTAACTAAACTAACTAAACTAACTAAACTAACTAAACTAACTAAACTAACTAAACTAACTAAACTAACTAAACTAACTAAACTAACTAAACTAACTAAACTAACTAAACTAACTAAACTAACTAAACTAACTAAACTAACTAAACTAACTAAACTAACTAAACTAACTAAACTAACTAAACTAACTAAACTAACTAAACTAACTAAACTAACTAAACTAACTAAACTAACTGAACTAACTAAACTAACTAAACTAACTAAACTAACTAAACTAACTAAACTAACTAAACTAACTAAACTAACTAAACTAACTAAACTAACTAAACTAACTAAACTAACTAAACTAACTAAACTAACTAAACTAACTAAACTAACTAAACTAACTAAACTAACTAAACTAACTAAACTAACTAAACTAACTAAACTAACTAAACTAACTAAACTAACTAAACTAACTAAACTAACTAAACTAACTAAACTAACTAAACTAACTAAACTAACTAAACTAACTAAACTAACTAAACTAACTAAACTAACTAAACTAACTAAACTAACTAAACTAACTAAACTAACTAAACTAACTAAACTAACTAAACTAACTAAACTAACTAAACTAACTAAACTAACTAAACTAACTAAACTAACTAAACTAACTAAACTAACTAAACTAACTAAACTAACTAAACTAACTAAACTAACTAAACTAACTAAACTAACTAAACTAACTAAACTAACTAAACTAACTAAACTAACTAAACTAACTAAACTAACTAAACTAACTAAACTAACTAAACTAACTAAACTAACTAAACTAACTAAACTAACTAAACTAACTAAACTAACTAAACTAACTAAACTAACTAAACTAACTAAACTAACTAAACTAACTAAACTAACTAAACTAACTAAACTAACTAAACTAACTAAACTAACTAAACTAACTAAACTAACTAAACTAACTAAACTAACTAAACTAACTAAACTAACTAAACTAACTAAACTAACTAAACTAACTAAACTAACTAAACTAACTAAACTAACTAAACTAACTAAACTAACTAAACTAACTAAACTAACTAAACTAACTAAACTAACTAAACTAACTAAACTAACTAAACTAACTAAACTAACTAAACTAACGAAACTAACTAAACTAACTAAACTAACTAAACTAACTAAACTAACTAAACTAACTAAACTAACTAAACTAGCTAAACTAACTAAACTAACTAAACTAACTAAACTAACTAAACTAACTAAACTAACTAAACTAACTAAACTAACTAAACTAACTAGACTAACTAAACTAACTAAACTAACTAAACTAACTAAACTAACTAAACTAACTAAACTAACTAAACTAACTAAACTAACTAAACTAACTAAACTAACTAAACTAACTAAACTAACTAAACTAACTAAACTAACTAAACTAACTAAACTAACTAAACTAACTAAACTAACTAAACTAACTAAACTAACTAAACTAACTAAACTAACTAAACTAACTAAACTAACTAAACTAACTAAACTAACTAAACTAACTAAACTAACTAAACTAACTAAACTAACTAAACTAACTAAACTAACTAAACTAACTAAACTAACTAAACTAACTAAACTAACTAAACTAACTAAACTAACTAAACTAACTAAACTAACTAAACTAACTAAACTAACTAAACTAACTAAACTAACTAAACTAACTAAACTAACTATA